>JAFEMH010005764.1:0-150077 GCA_022495995.1 Adenophora triphylla var. japonica
TGGGATTACACTTCTCATCATTCAAGATCCCCTTGCTTGTTCGTAGGCAAGATGATACCCACAAAGAAGCCGTTGATGGGTTCGCCGAGCGATGGCCCGGATACCGTTCCTCTTGACATGACCGATGTCCGTACCTCGTGTTCTTTGCCGTGGCCTTTCAGGAGCGGCTTATCCCGCTCACACACTGATACGGAAGACCCGGGGAATCACATATCTGTCCACCTTGTATCTCATTTGGTATGGGGAGCAGATGGGACCGGTTCAGCACACCATTGAAGCGTATTGCCGAGGGATCCGAGGAGGAGGCCAATCTAGCCGGGAGTTACGCGATGCTGAGGCACAGGCTGACCCTGACAATGTGACCGACGATCCGGCAGCGGACTTTGAGAGACTTGTAGAGAGGAGAGCCAAAATGAGGGATGACCCTGAAGTTATGGCTCGGAGGACAGCCCTGAGAGAGGAGAGGGCTGCCCAGGCGGCACTGAGAGCTGCCGGATTGGTTGACTCACCGACTCGTATCATTCTTGAGCCGGGACGACGGGAGACAGAACTGTTTGGGATTAGCTAAGCCAAAGACCTCCCGAGGAACGAGGAAGAGGAAGAAGAAGAGTGCTAGTTCAGGAGTGGGAACTAGTGACTAGGATTAGGTGACCTATCATTGTATCCCTTGTATGCCGACACAGACAATTTAGATGTTCTTTTTAAAAGATATTATTTCAGCTAATGTTAATGAGTCGAGAGTAGACCGTGCTTGAACTCATCAATGAATGTATTAATGTGATGAAAGCTGAAATTACTTCAGAACTTAATCAAGACACATTTCGGTAATCACAAATACAACTGTTGACAGGATTTGGTGATTTTTATGATTTTTAGACCGAACCGCGAACGGCCGCCACGTTCCCTTTACGTAATGGACTAAGGGGCCTGTGTCTCCGAAGTTTGACCCAATTAACTTTGTATTTAAGAAAGGGATAGATAGAAGGGGGACAAATGGTGCAACCCCGTTTTTTACCTAGATCGCCCGTTTTTAGGGTTTTCACTTAGCCGGGTATATTCTTTTAGCACCTAGCGCGCCCTTTGTTTTCCACGGATTGCCTTTTCGAGAGGTTTTCGCCTCGTCCGGGTACATTATTTTCGCACTTTTGTTTTTCTTTCTTATCTTTTTTTTTCTTTTTTTATTCTCCTTTTTTTTATAGAGGGGAGACTCGATTAGACGTAATAGCGGCGCAGCTTTGTCGCCGTTCACCGGTGCATGAAGGGAATACCATCCAAATCTGTCAACTTCATTGCTCCGCCGCAGAAGATCTCTTTACCGCATACGGGCCTACCCGCATTGGAGCCCACTTGCCCAAAGGACCGAATTGATTCGGCGGCTTTTCTTTTAGGACCAAGTCACCCACTTTGATGTCGCGGGGATGTACCTTCTTGTCAAAAGCCCTAGCCATGCGCTTCTGATAAGCCCGAATGTGCACCATCGCCTTAAGCCTTCGCTCGTCTAGAAGAGCTAACTCGTCATGTCGACTCGGCTTCGCCTATTTCGTTGACTTCATTTTCAAGCAGGACCCGTAGAGAGGGTATCTCTAATTCAATGGGTAAAACGGCATCCATTCCGTATGTCAAAGCGAACGGGGTTCACCGGTGGCCGTTCTCACTGAAGTACGGTAGCCCCAGAGTGCTAAGTGAAGCTTCTCAGGCCAATCCCGGCTTCTTTCAGCCATCTTCTGGATGATCCTTTCTATATTCTTGTTCGCGGCCTTGACAGCACCATTGGTTTGAGGGCGATACGGGGAGGACTTGTGCCGCTTGATTCTGAATTCCGCGAGCAGTTCGTCGTTGTGTCCTTCGAAGTGTGACCCGTTGTCTGAGATAATCTCATTTGGGACCCCATATCGGCACAGGATGTTTTCTTTTATGAAACGGGCTACCTTTTTGGAGTTGAGGACTTTGTAGGACGCCGCTTCAACCCACTTGGTGAAGTAATCCACAGCTACCAACACGAACTCGTGCCCGTTACTGCCGGCAGGAGTTATCTTCCCAATAACGTCGATCCCCCAAGTTGCAAATGGCCAAGGAGTGCTCATGCAGTAGAGATCATGGGGAGGTATATGGTTGAGATTGGAGAACCGCTAACACTTATCGCAGGTTCGCACAAATTGAATACAGTCAGTTTCCATGGAAATCCAATAATAACCCATCCTGAGTATGCTGAACATCAAGGCTCGGGCGTTCATATGTGGTCCACATGAGCCACCATGGACTTCTTCCATGACCTTTCTGGCTTTAGACTTGCTGATGCAGAGTAGAAGTGGCCCTCGGTGCCTTTTCTTCCATAAGTCATCTCCTAGAATAACGTACTGGGCTGACAACCTTTTCAAAGCTTGTAAACTTTTGGCGCGGAGACCTTCTTTTAGCCTACCATCCTCTTCTGTCGGGAACGAGGCTTCGCCATGCTTAAGGTACTGAAAGATTTGGCTGTACCACAAGTCATCGACCTTTTCTAGTTCGATCCGACAACAGTAGGCGGGGTTCTCATGCCTCCCAACCTTGAACGGTTTTAATTATTTTCCCTCTGGAATTTCCACCAAAGAGGCCAAAGTGGCCATGGCATCCGTGAACCTGTTCTTGTCCCGGGGGAGGTAGTGGAATGTGACCTCCTTGAATTGGTTGATCAGGTCCTCCATGTAAGCATAGTATATTTGCAAGTACTGGTCCACGGTTCTCCACTTATTGGATACTTGATTGATGATTAGCTGAGAGTCTCCGTACACCTCCAGCTTTTCGACATTTCGCTCCAAAGCTGCCTCGAGGCCGGCTATACAAGCTTCGTATTCTGCGGCGTTGTTAGTAGCCGGGAAATTCAACTTGATAGCGATGGGGGTGTGCACATCCTTTGGATCAACCAACACCATGCCGATACCACTGCCCCTTTTGTTGGCGGCACCATCAAAGAACAATCAGCTAATCCAGTCCAGTACCCTCTATCATGAAAAATTCCATCGTTCCGGAAATTGGGGTTCGAACTCGCGCTTCCGAGGCTCTGGGAAATCTGCCAAATGATCCGACGCAGCTTGGCCTTTGATTGCTCTTGCGGGTCACGAACTTGATATCAAACTCGGCTAGGAATAATGACCATTTCGCAAGCCTTGATGACAGAGAAGACTTTCCGAACAGGCACTTGATGGGATCCATCTTTGACACCAGGTGCACTGTATGTGCCAAGAGGTAGTGTCTCAATTTGCTGACCACCCATACCAAAGCCGCATGTTTTCTCTAAAGCCGAGTAGTTCAATTCACCGCCCGAAGCTTTCTACCGACGAAGTATATGGCATTTTCCACTTTTTGAATCCGGCTTTTCTTGTGCGAGCATGGCTCCTACACCGTATCTCAGAATCACAAATATAGCAACAAGGGCTTGTCCTTATGCGGAGGACACAGGATTGGGGGATGGACCAAGTAGGCCTTGATTGTCTCGAAGGCGGTTTGACACTGTTCGTTCCACTCAACCTCCTGATTCTTTCGGAGCAGCTTAAAGATCGGCTTACAGATAGAGGTTAGCTGGTGGATGAACCGGCTGATATATTGGAGACGGACCATGAAAGCCTTCACCTCCATGACTGTCGTTGGGGGCTTCATCTCCATGATGGCTTTTATCTTTCTCGGATCGGCTTCGATTCCTCACTCTGTGACCATGTATCCCAGAACCTTTCCTCGGACTACGCCAAAAGTGCATTTTGCTGGGTTCAAAAATATAAGTATTGCTCAAAATAAACATCGACAAATAAATTAGGTAAAATATGAAGTTAAGAAGAGAGGTTTTGTGTTACCTCTGGGAATTTGTGAGAAATGATGAGCTCAGGATTCATTGGAGGTTTTTCTTCCATGAAATTCGTCAGAGATTAAAGGATTTGGGAATGGATTAACTGGAAAATAAGTTAAAATGGAGTGTGATCGATGGTAGAGAAAGGGGAAATGATTGAATTTCAGTACCCAACTGGATTGACCAAATTGCGAAGACCGAGGAGGTTGGATAACGGTGGCGCGTGATTTAACACCAACGTCTAAGCACCTGTTGAGTGAGTACACGTAACTATGAAATTCATCAATTTTACGGGTTGGGACGGACGTCCCCGAATTGAATTATTCGCGACATAAAATTCTTATCTCGTCAAGTCTCATTTTAGGAAACGGAATTAAGTGCTTAATTAACACAAAAAATCAATGAATAATTGGAAAAAAAAATTAAGAATTAAGTGCTAAAATATCTTTGAGTTTAAATAAATTAAAATTATAAAAGTGCGGGACTTTCAGTCCATTCTGACTTGTTTTGTTTCCCAAACGGACAAGTGCTTAATCAACACAAAAAATCAATGAATAGTTGAAAAAAAAAACTAAGAATTAAGTGCTAAAATATCTTTGAGTTTAAATAAATTAAAATTATAAAAATGCGGGACTTCCGGTATGGCTACTGAGGAGTATTACGCTGCTAGTATGTGGAGGCAGCGTATGGAGGATGCACAGTCAGAGATGTATCAGGAGATGAGGGACAGGCTTCCTCCCTCCTCCACCGCCTCAAAGATATTCCATACCACTCGCCGCAATATCGTACTCCTGGGAAAGCTTGAGAGGATGGGATTCTTGGGATGCGCAGCGAAGAAAGCAAAGAGCAACAACAACAAGTCGCAGCAGCGCCATAGCACGCTGCCCGAGCGGTAGTGGCTCGGTTGGTCCGTGGGACCAATTTTGGAGGTAATTTGTTGGTTGAAGGTACCCCTAACCTTTACTTTATTGTATTGCATTAGGGACAATGCATGATTTAAGTTTGGGGGTGTGGGGTACTTGGTTGTTTGTATATGCTTAATTCACCATGTTAGTTAGGATTTCTTGTTTTGGAAAGAAAAAAAAAAAATTTGAAAAATGAGAAAAAAAAAAAAAGAATAATTAGCTATGTCCTTTCTTGTATATAGTCATTAACATTCTTGGTGTTCCCCATAGTTGCATGTGATTTGATTTTGACTGCTAATGAGGATAATTGGTTGTGATAATGTGTAGATGCAAGTTGGTATATTTTTTGGTTAATTGTGGTACATTACTTAAGAGTTATAATTGTGTCCTGAATCTCTTAGTTGCGATTTTTGTGTACTCTTGGAAATTTGCTCTTTGTTGATAATTTTGATCCATTTTTATAAAGTTTAGAGTATACCATCATCTTTTAAGTTAATGCATTTGTTTATCAAAGTAGCAACCACTAGGCAAGTCTTGTGATGAGTATTCCTTTGATGTGAATGGAATTTGACCCCCCCTTGTGATCTTGAAAAAAAAAAGAAAGAAAGAAAAAAAAAGAAGAAGGAAAAAAAAAAGAGAAAAGAATGAGAGCAATGGCAATGCAATGTATACTCGGTGAAACCTCCACACGCGTAGATTAATTGGTTAGGGATTATTCTAGCTTAACCAGATTTCTGGGTATGCAGTAGCGTTATGGAGGAAGAGCTTTACCGCCGTGATGGTCTGTATCAAGCTCGATACCGAAGTTGCTAACTCTCAAAGCCTTTAAATAAATCTCTACTTAGTATTAGGGGCATGGAGTTCGCTGCTGCAGTGTTCCCTACTTGAACGGTAGTAGATTTTAAAATGTGCTTCAATGATCAAGTTTGGGGGGGTTGTAAGTGGTTCATGGGAGTAGTCATTCTTTGTGTTTTAAATGTGTTGTTGTTTGATAAATAAAGTCAATAAAATAAAGGTATGGTTGGTGTACTTAGCTTTGTGAAAATGGATCTTGGTTGTGAGTAAAGGGAGAGGTTATCGTGCATAAAGAGATTTATGGTGTAATTATAATGGTTAAGTAATATTTTACAATTAATGGGAAATATATTGATACTTGCATTTTGGAAAGTCTTATCCTGCGGTTGAGTGTAATGTGATTTATACAATTGTGGAACATGCAAGAATGGAAGGACATAGTTGATTATTTGGTAGAGTAGCTGAGTTTTAGTTTTGTGTCTATTTAGTTTTATAATGTTTATAGTTTGTTTTAGTGTTTGCTTGAGGACTAGCAAATGTCTAAGTTTGGGGGTATTTGATGAGTGAGTTTTACACTCATCCATTGACTACTTTACGAACTTATTATTTGCTTAATCCTTGAGTTTTGTGTGTTTTAATAGTTGTTTTAGTGTTTTTCTGGTTCAGTGGTTCAAGTTAAGAATTTAGAAAATTGGAAGCATTTCGTGAATTAATCGAGAATCAAGAAGGCGATGTTGCAAATTTGGGACGGACTGAATTTGGATGGGTCATGTAAATGGAGTGAAGGGAAATCATCATTGGCAAAGGAATGCAGTTGGGCCAAAGGAGTTGGGCAAATTGTTGGAGCCCTACCAAGGAAAAGAGAAGAAAATAGCCACAACATTCGGGGCGTGTGGGCGGTCGCACGTGGATGTGTGGGCGACCGCTCAGAAGCAATTGTTCCTGAAGCTAAAACTTTTACGCCGGTGGGCGACCGCCGAGGGGGTCATGGGCGACCGCCCACGAGGCGTTTTGCAAATGGATTCCGTGCGGACTCGGAGTGGATGTGGAGTAAATTGGGAATATTAATTGTGACTGTTCATGGGTTTTTAATGGGGTATTTAACAGCAGTTGGGAGTTTTTTTTAGACACTCACTCTTTATTTTTAAGTATTATTGTTTAGAGAATTTTATGAATTATCTTTCCCTAGCTTCTTCTTCATCAACAATTTTTCTGAGTGTTCTTGATTCCATGGAAAGCTAAACATTTGATTCTTGGAATTGGAGGTAACATTTTATGTTTTAAGTTTTACTTTTCATTTTTATCTTTGTAGTACTTGGGATTATCAAGTTGTTTTCAATGGAATTTTAGAGCTCTTGTCTTGATCAAATAATTGTTCTTGAATTATTTAGACTTTCAATTGTGAACCGCCAAATTTACAATTGAAATTAGTCTTGGCTTGATTTTCACAATTTGTTGAATCCCCGCCAAAAGATTCATAAGAATTGTGGTTTATTTGGTGTTCTTAAGTTCTAAAATGGGTTTCTAACTAATCTATGAACGGGCCAAGGGAATAGATTAGTTAGAAACACTTGATTGCAAATCACCCGCCGAAGTGTCCCAATCATACTTTTTGTAAGAACAAAACCCCAAGTGCACTTTGATTGATGAATTGTGAAACTTGAGCATAATTTGTGAAACCAATTCCGGGAATTTTCTCCTTATTATTGAAATCTTTTATAATCACTTTTACTTAATTTTTGCAAACACATTAGTCTTAAACAAATCAACAAATCCTTCACTTTACAAATTTTTTGTTATAGCAGTAATTCCTTCACTTTAAATTTTGTGTCTCTGTGGTTCGACCCGACTTACCCTATTTACAAATCACTTGTAGATAGTTGAGTTGGAAATTTATTTTTGACGTTTCGACGTTCGTCAAAATTTGGCGCCGTTGCCGGGGACGTGAAATTTAAAGTTGTTTTAATTATTTGCTATTGTGAATAGTATTTTGTGTATATATTTTTGTTTTGTTTTAACTTGGTGTTGCAGATTTGAATGTTTGGTCGTAGGTCACTACAACCAGATTTGTTACCAATTGACCACAACATTCATCGCATTAACAAGAGAAAGCACCCGGAACCAAGTGATACAGAAAGTGATTCGGTTTACTCTGAACAGTCCGAGAATTCCGATTCTGAAGAAGAAGTTAAAATGGCGGAACCACAAATGATGGGTGATTTTGCACGTCCGGTAATTGAACCATCGCCATCATGCATTGTACTCCCACAAGCAAAGAAGGAGTTATGAGTTGAAGAACCTCCATTTCAACATGCTCCCTTCATTTCATGGGATGGCATCGGAAGACCCAATTACCTTCATGAGAGAGTTCTATAGCACAAAGGTAAGGTTTTCCATTGGGGCAACTAACCGAAGAGCAACTGAGAATGAGGTGTTTTGCGTATACGTTGAAAGATGCCGCCAAGACATGGTTTATGGCACTTGCTCCGGCCTCTCTTAACACTTGGACGGAAGTTTACAACAAGTTCATGGCAAAGTTTTACTCTCATCAAAAGACATCCGACTTGAGGTCCAAGATAATGTCTTTCAATCAAGAGCCAGTGAAGCTTTTCATGAAGCTTGGGATCGATTCAAGATGTTGCTAGTCCAATGTCCTCATCACGGGTTTCCTTTAGCCCTCTTAAATCAGGCCTTCTATGATGGGTTGACTCAACAAGGTCAAGCACAAGTGGATAATGCAAAGGGGTGCTATGGGTGAGAAAACGGCCGATGTAAACAAGAGCCTTATATGAGAGACTTGGTATGAATTCGCAACAGAAAAGTGTGAGAGGAGGAAGAAAAGGCGTTTATGAAGTTGAGTCTAATGATGTTCTAGCGCAACAAGTTTCGGCATTGACTACGCAAATGAAGAATTTCATGGGAATGATGACGGCTCAAAGCCAAGGTCAAAACCAAGGGCGAAATCAAGGAGATGGAAGTTCGGGCATGAGTTGTGTAATTTGTAATGTGAATACCCATGATATTATGGGGTGCCCATTGAAAGATCAGTTCCCGGAATTTCTTGAGCAAGCAAATGCAATGAATGCTTTTGAACCAAGAGTGAGGAATGATCCGTTTTCCAACTCTTACAATCCGGGTTGGCGGAATCATCCCAATTTCTCTTGGGGAGGAAATCAAGGGCAGGGTCAATTTCAGCAACAATACCAACCACAAATGCAACAGTCGCAGCAACAAGGGCCTGCAAAGCCAAGTGTGGAGGAAACGTTGCAGAAGTTTATCCAGGCCGCTCAACAGAATCAGGTGATCATGGACCAACGAATGGGGAACCAAGAAGCTTCCCTGAAAAAGCTCGAAAATCAGATGGGTCAAATTGCCGAGGCACTCCAAAAGCACAATCCGGGTACACTACCGAGTCAACCGGAACAAGCAAAGGCCGTCACCCTGAGGAGTGGTAAGACTCTTCAGGAGGTACACTCTTCTCCTTCTTCTATAGATGATAACAATTTACATGAGAATGAAGTTGTGGCCGAGGAACGAGTTGAAGTGACTCCCGAGGAGAAACTTCCAACTCCACCTCTTAAGACTTATGTGCCTCCTGTCCCTTTTCCCGGTAGATTGGTCAAGAATAAGGTCGAAACACAATTTAAAGAATTGTATGACATGCTTTCTAAGGTGAATGTAAATTTGCCTTTGCTCAATGTGATTAAAAATATTCCTTCATATGCTAAATTTTTCAAGGAATTGAGCACAAATAAAAGAAAGTATGCCCCGAACGAAAAAATTGTGGTTTCGGACCAAGTTAGTGCTGTTTTTGAAAAGAATTTGCCTCATAAGATTAAAGACCCCGGTAGTTTTAATGTGATGATTTCTTTGGGGGACTCTAAGAAAGTGAGGGCAATGTTAGATTTAGGAGCTAGCATTAACTTGTTGCCTTATTCTTTGTTTGTGGAGCTTGGGTTGGGTGAACTAAAACCTACTACTATGACCTTGCAACTTGCGGACCGTTCGGTCAAATACCCAAAGGGAATAGTAGAAGATGTTTTGGTTCAAGTTGATAAACTGATTATCCCTGTTGATTTTGTGGTTCTTGATATGGAGAGAGATGCTAAAGATGTGAATGATGTCCCTATTTTATTGGGGAGACCTTTTATGGCTACCGCAGATGCGGTAATTAATGTGAAAGATGGAAGTTTGTCTTTAACTGTCATGGATGAAATTGTTAATTTCTCTATCTTTGATTCCATGAAAAAGCCATATGAGGTCAATGAGTGTTTATTTTGTGATGTTGCTGAAAATTCTGTGTTACTTAAGCCTGATGTTGAGGGCTCTCTTGTTTCTGAGTTTGTGGATGAGTTAGTTATGGAAGGTGTTTTTGATCAAAAGGAGGCTAGGGCCATTCTTGCTGAGATGGATGTTATGGAGGAAATTACTGAAAAGGTTCCTTTGGAATCTTTAGGTAATTTTAATCCTAAGCATTTGCCATCTATTGTCTCTCCTCCCGAGTTAGATCTTAAACAACTTCCGTCTAGCTTAAAGTATGCTTTTCTTGGTGCAAATGATTCTTTGCCTGTTATTATTGCTTCGGACTTAACAGAATTGCAGGAAAGAAGGTTGTTGGATGTGTTGAAGAGACATAAGTCCGCACTTGGTTGGAGTATTACTGACATAAAGGGAATTAGCCCAACCATGTGCATGCACAAAATCCATATGGAGGAGGATGGCAAGCCAGTTCGGCGGGATCAAAGCGAGGATGAATCCTCACATGCTTGAAGCGGTAAGAAAAGAAGTCTTGAAACCGTTGGATGCGGTGTATTATCTATCCTATTTCCGATAGTAAGTGGGTAAGTCCTGTTCATGTTGTTGCTAAAAAGTCCGGAATTACCGTTGTTAAGAATGAGGATAATGAGCTTTTGCCTACTAGAATGGTCACCGGTCAACGCATGGTTATCGATTACGAAAACTTAATGCGGCGACTAGAAAGGATCACTTTCCTTTGCCGTTTATTGACCAAATTCTAGAGAGGCTAGTGGTCGTGAATATTATTGTTTCTTAGATGGTTTTTCGTGCTATAATCGATTCCCATTGCTCCGGAAGATCGTGAAAGACCACATTTACATGCCCTTTTGGAACATTTGCATATCGGAGGATGCCCTTCGGTTTATGCAATGCTCCTGCTACATTCCAAAGGTGCATGATGTCGATCTTTTCTGAGATGATTGGCAGGTTTGTTGAGGTATTTATGGATGATTTTTCGTTGTATGGTAATTCGTTTGATGCATGCTTAGATAATTTGACTTTGGTTCTTAAAAGATGTTGTGATACCAATTTAACTTTAAGTTGGGAAAAGAGTCATTTTATGGTTAAGCATGGAATTGTGTTGGGTCATTTGGTCTCAAGAAAAGGGATTGAAGTTGACAAGGCAAAAATTGAGATAATATCTAAATTGCCTCCGCCAACAAATGTGAAAGGAATTCGTAGCTTTCTTGGTCATGCGGGTTTTTATCGGCGTTTTATAAAAGATTTTTCTAAAATTTGTAAGTCGTTAACAAACTTGCTTGCTAAAGAGACGGAATTTGTGTTTGACCAAGAATGTCTCAATTCTTTTTAATTTGTTGAAGGAAAAATTGACTTCAAATTTCTATTCTTGTGGGTCCGGATTGGACTCAACCGTTTGAGATAATGTGTGATGCATCCGATTTTGCGGTGGGTGCGCTTTGGGTCAGAAAATTGATAAAAAGTCACATGTGATCCAATATGCAAGTAGAATGTTAAATGATGCTCAATTGAATTATACTACAACCGAGAAGGAATTCTTGGCGGTGGTATTTGCTTTGGAAAAATTCCGTTCTTACTTGCTAGGATCTAAAGTGATTATTTATTCGGACCATGCTGCATTGCGTTATTTGCTTTCCAAACAAGATGCCAAACCCCGATTGTTAAGATGGATGTTGCTTTTACAAGAATTTGATATTTCCATCAAAGACAAAAAGGGTTGTGAAAATGTTGTGGCGGATCACTTGTCTAGACTTGAAAAGGGGTGTGTGAGTGAAATTCCCTTGAATGAAAATTTTCCCGATGAGCAGCTTGTTTGTTGTGAAGGATTGTGAGCCTTGGTATGCCGACATTGTAAATTTTTTGGCTACGGGGTTCTAAATCCAGATTTTTCAAGTCAAGAAAGGAAAAGATTTTTGTCAATGGTTAAGCAATATTATTGGGATGACCCATATTTGTTTAAACATGGTCCCGATATGGTTATTCGTAGATGCATTCATGAAAATGAGCAACAAAATGTTCTTTCTTTTTGTCATGAATTGCATTGTGGAGGTCATTTTAGTGGTAAGAAAACCGCTCAAAAAGTGTTACAATCGGGTTTCTTTTGGCCAAGTCTTTTTAAAGATGCATACATTTTTAGTAAAAGTTGTGACAGTGCCAAAGAACCGGTAACATTGGTAAGCGGGATGAAATGCCTCTCACGAATAACTTGGTTGTGGATTTGTTTGACGTATGGGGCATAGATTTTATGGGTCCTTTTGTTGTTTCATGTGGTTTTGAATACATTTTAGTATCGGTGGATTATGTGTCAAAGTGGGTGGAAGCAATTCCTACCCGGACTAACGATGCTAATATTGTTGTCAAGTTTGTCAAAGATGTGATTTTTAGTAGGTTTGGCGTTCCAAGGGCGATTATAAGTGATGGTGGTTCTCACTTTTGCAACAAAATTTTTGGAGCACTCATGAAGAAGTATGGGGTGAATCACAAGGTTGCAACCGCGTATCATCCCCAAACTTCCGGGCAAGTAGAAGTGAGTAACAAGCAAATAAAGGCCATTCTTGAAAAGACGGTGAAGCCAAATAGGAAGGATTGGGCATTGAGGTTAAATGATGCATTGTGGGCGTACCGCACCGCTTACAAAACTCCGATTGGAATGAGTCCATACCGGCTAGTCTTTGGGAAAGCTTGTCATTTGCCGGTGGAGATAGAGCATAAAGCATTTTGGGCAATCAAGGAGTTGAATATGGATTTGCAACTAGCCGGTGAGCAAAGGTTACTTCATTTGAATGAGCTTGAGGAACATCGGTTGGAGGCATATGAGAACTCCCTATTGTACAAGGAGAGAACAAAAAGGTACCATGATAAAAAGATTTTGCACAAGGAACTTATTCCGGGAAGCAAGGTGTTATTGTTTAATTCAAGATTGAAGCTTTTCCCGGGAAAGTTACGTTCTCGTTGGAGTGGTCCGTTTGAAGTGGTGAACGTATATTCTCATGGAGCCGTGGAATTGGTGAATCCGGTTACTAACAATAGGTTCAAGGTCAATGGACAAAGAGTGAAGCCGTATTTGGATGGAGTTTCGGGATCAAAGGATGTTGAGTGGATCGAGTTGAAGGATCCATAAGCGTTGAGAAAGTCATTCCGTCGAGCTAACGACGTTAAACAAAAGCGCTGCTTGGGAGGCAACCCAAGGTAAGTAGTAAATTGTAGAACCCTTAAATTTAATTTTTCCTTTGTTTTCATCACTTTGAGGACAAAGTAATCATTAAGTTTGGGGGTGTAGAGTTTTTATTTCATCTTCATTTCATGGTTTGCTTTTGGTTGCTTTTCATATATATAAAAAAAAAAAAAAAATTGTTTTCTTGCATTTCGGGAACGTGTCGAACTACGGTGACCTGAGCCTATTTTTGTTGGGTAGTCCGCCCGCATCAATGGGGACGTAGGCAGCGAAAGTGCGGTCAAAATATGGGTCAAATTTTAATGTATCAATAGATATTATGCTTGGTTTTTGTTTTAGTGGTGTTGTGCAGATTGAGAATCTAACAAAAAATCCTCCTGCTGATCTGGGCGACCGCCCATGGTGTTGAGGGCGACCGCCCATGCTTGTTTTTGAAGATTGGAGCTGCTGGACAACTGGGCGACCGCCCATGGTGCTGAGGGCGACCGCCCATGGTGCTGAGGGCGACCGCCCATGCTTGTTGAACAAAAAGGGAAAAAATTGCTGAACAACTGGGCGACCGCCCAGGATTAGATAAGCGACCGCCCATGGGTGAATTGGCAAAAGTACAAAAACTTCTGGACATGTGGGCGACCACCCAGGAGGGGGTGAGCGATCGCCCACCTGGAAATTGGGCGTTACAGTTTTGCCCTAAAACACCTCCGCCGTTTCACTCCCTTCTCTCATTTCAAATTTCAAAGCCTCCCTTGTTCTCTCTCTAGAAAACTCCGCCCCTCTCTCTTCATCTCTCTACAAATATTCTCCCCAAACACCCAAATCTTCCATCAATTCTCCCTAAATTGTTCTTCCCCCACCATACCCAACCTCCTAAGCCAAAGATTTCAACTCTTTCCACCATTGTTGGCCAAGAATTGTGAAGAGATTTGAAGAATATTGCAAGGGGTGAAAAGGGTTGTAAAAGGTTTGATTTTGGAGGCCAAAGCAAAGGGTTATTGTGAGAATCATTGTTCAAGGAAGGGGCCTTTCTTCTCAGTTCATCTTCTTCAACTCCGGCGAGATTCCGGTCAAATTCCGGCGAACTCCGGTAACTTTTCCGGCGAAGTAAGCTTTTCAATTCAATATTCTTTAGAACCTTCTCTACGGAAATTTGTGAGCATATTGATTCAAAAATGTCTAGACAAAGAAATGCTCCCGTCCCGGAACCTGTTGTTGAATATGATGATACAAAGTTTCAGGGGGTAAAGCGAAGTTGTTTTTTGATAAATATGCAAACAAAGGTTTCACAATTGAAAATGAGTTTAAACCGGATGAACTTGGGTTGGATGATATCTTTTCAAGGTATGGTTGGGGTAATTTAGCAAGCCGTCCAACTAATAGAGGTTCGAAAGTGTTGGTTCGGGAATTCTATGCAAATGCATTTGAGGCAGAGCAAAGTAGGAAGTGTGCGTGGGTGAGAGGAAAGAATGTGTATTATAATGGTGAGGATATCAATAGCTACTATGGGATGGAATCGCCGTGGGTTTGAAAACAGTGCATGTGATTATTACAATAATGCAAAGATCATGGAGCTGAATGTGGCGGGGAACCTTGACAGGTTGGCTCCGTATTTCGTAGATATTGATGTGACACTATTGAGAAACGGTAATGTGAAGAAGGCTAGGGATATGGATTTGAGGATGCGTGCGTTGCATCGATTCATTTGTGAGCGTATTATGCCTACGTCACATTACAACGATGTGCATTGGAGGAGAGCACTGTTGATGACCGTGGTGTTGTCCGGTCAAAGGTTCAATACTGGATTGGCGATATCCAAGGAGATTGTGAACACCATTAAAACTATTGGGTGATGCAACTTTAGTTTCCCGTTATTGATATCTGGTTTGATTGAGAATAAAGGAGTGAATTTTACTCGGTTGCGGATTGCTAGGGATATTCTGTCAACTGGGACGGCGGTTAGTAAGAGGTCCCTTACTATAAAGGGGCATGCCCAGTTGCAGCCTGGAGAAGGTTCATCGAGAGGAGTGAGAGGGAGTGAGGAGGATGAGGATATGGAGGAACAGCAGTTCACTCCGACGGAGGCGGCCTATTATGTGGGAGGCCATGTGGATGCGTTATCTGAGGAGATTAGGCAGCTCCGTGGACAAGACGAGGTGATGGATCGCCGATTGTTGGGCATGGAGGAGAGTCAAAGACAATGTAGTCTATGGCTACCGAGGAGTATTACGCCGCTAGTATGTGGAGGCAAACATATGGAGGATGCACAATCGAGAGATGTATCAGAGATGAGGGACAAGCTTCCTCCTCCTCCACCGCCTCAAAGCATATTCCATACCGCCCGCCGCAATATCGTACTACGGAGCAGCTTGAGAGGATGGGATTCTTGGGATGCGCAGCAGAAGAAGAAGAGCAACAACAACAACAGTAGCAGCAGCACCATAGCACGGGTTCGAGCGGTAGTGGCTCGGTTGGTCCGTGGGACCAATTTTGGAGGTAATTTGTTGGTTGAAGGTACCCCTAACCTTTACTTTATTTTATTGCATTAGGGACAATGCATGATTTAAGTTTGGGGGTGTGGGGTACTTGGTTGTTTGTATATGCTTAATTCACCATGTTAGTTAGGATTTCTTGTTTTGGAAAGAAAAAAAAAAAAAAATTTGAAAAATGAGAAAAAAAAAAAAAGAATAATTAGCTATGTCCTTTCTTGTATATAGTCATTAACATTCTTGGTGTTCCCCATAGTTGCATGTGATTTGATTTTGACTGCTAATGAGGATAATTGGTTGTGATAATGTGTAGATGCAAGTTGGTATATTTTTGGTTAATTGTGGTACATTACTTAAGAGTTATAATTGTGTCCTGAATCTCTTAGTTGCGATTTTTGTGTACTCTTGGAAATTTGCTCTTTGTTGATAATTTTGATCCATTTTTATAAAGTTTAGAGTACACCATCATCTTTTAAGTTAATGCATTTGTTTATCAAAGTAGCAACCACTAGGCAAGTCTTGTGATGAGTATTCCTTTGATGTGAATGGAATTTGACCCCCCCTTGTGATCTTGAAAAAAGAAAGAAAGAAAAAGGAAAAAAAAAGAAGAAGGAAAAAAAAAGAGAAAAGAATGAGAGCAATGGCAATGCAATGTATACTCGGTGAAACCTCCACACGCGTAGATTAATTGGTTAGGGATTATTCTAGCTTAACCAGATTTCTGGGTATGCAGTAGCGTTATGGAGGAAGAGCTTTACCGCCGTGATGGTCTGTATCAAGCTCGATACCGAAGTTGCTAACTCTCAAAGCCTTTAAATAAATCTCTACTTAGTATTAGGGGCATGGAGTTCGCTGCTGCAGTGTTCCCTACTTGAACGGTAGTAGATTTTAAAATGTGCTTCAATGATCAAGTTTGGGGGGGTTGTAAGTGGTTCATGGGAGTAGTCATTCTTTGTGTTTTAAATGTGTTGTTGTTTGATAAATTAAGTCAATAAAATAAAGGTATGGTTGGTGTACTTAGCTTTGTGAAAATGGATCTTGGTTGTGAGTAAAGGGAGAGGTTATCGTGCATAAAGAGATTTATGGTGTAATTATAATGGTTAAGTAATATTTTACAATTAATGGGAAATATATTGATACTTGCATTTTGGAAAGTCTTATCCTGCGGTTGAGTGTAATGTGATTTATGCAATTGTGGAACATGCAAGAATGGAAGGACATAGTTGATTATTTGGTAGAGTAGCTGAGTTTTAGTTTTGTGTCTATTTAGTTTTATAATGTTTATAGTTTGTTTTAGTGTTTGCTCGAGGACTAGCAAATGTCTAAGTTTGGGGGTATTTGATGAGTGAGTTTTACACTCATCCATTGACTACTTTACGAACTTATTATTTGCTTAATCCTTGAGTTTTGTGTGTTTTAATAGTTGTTTTAGTGTTTTTCTGGTTCAGTGGTTCAAGTTAAGAATTTAGAAAATTGGAAGCATTTCGTGAATTAATCGAGAATCAAGAAGGCGATGTTGCAAATTTGGGACGGACCGAATTTGGATGGGTCATGTAAATGGAGTGAAGGGAAATCATCATTGGCAAAGGAATGCGCTTGGGCCAAAGGAGTTGGGCAAATTGTTGGAGCCCTATCAAGGAAAAGAGAAGAAAATAGCCACAACATTCTCGGGCGTGTGGGCGGTCGCACGTGGATGTGTGGGCGACCGCTCAGAAGCAATTGTTCTCAAGCCAAAACTTTCGCCGGTGTGGGCGACCGCCGAGGGGGCCGTGGCGACCGCCCACGAGGCGTTTTGCAAATGGATTCCGTGCGGATCGGGAGTGGATGTGGAGTAAATTGGGAATATTAATTGTGACTGTTCATGGGTTTTTAATGGGGTATTTAACAGCAGTTGGGAGTTTTTTTAGACACTCACTCTTTTATTTTTAAGTATTATTGTTTAGAGAATTTTATGAATTATCTTTCCCTAGCTTCTTCTTCATCAACAATTTTTCTGAGTGTTCTTGATTCCATGGAAAGCTAAACATTTGATTCTTGGAATTGGAGGTAACATTTTATGTTTTAAGTTTTACTTTTCATTTTTATCTTTGTAGTACTTGGGATTATCAAGTTGTTTTCAATGGAATTTTAGAGCTCTTGTCTTGATCAAATAATTGTTCTTGAATTATTTAGACTTTCAATTGTGAACCGCCAAATTTACAATTGAAATTAGTCTGGGCTTGATTTTCACAATTTGTTGAATCCCCGCCAAAAGATTCATAAGAATTGTGGTTTATTTGGTGTTCTTAAGTTCTAAAATGGGTTTCTAACTAATCTATGAACGGGCCAAGGGAATAGATTAGTTAGAAACACTTGATTGCAAATCACCCGCCGAAGTGTCCCAATCATACTTTTGTAAGAACAAAACCCCAAGTGCACTTTGATTGATGAATTGTGAAACTTGAGCATAATTTGTGAAACCAATTCCGGGAATTTTCTCCTTATTATTGAAATCTTTTATAATCACTTTTACTTAATTTTTGCAAACACATTAGTCTTAAACAAATCAACAAATCCTTCACTTTACAAATTTTTTGTTATAGCAGTAATTCCTTCACTTTAAATTTTGTGTCTCGTGGTTCGACCCGACTTACCCTATTTACAAATCACTTGTAGATAGTTGAGTTGGAAATTTATTTTTGACGTTTCGACGCTCGTCAAAATTTGGCGCCGTTGCCAGGGACGTGAAATTTAAAGTTGTTTTAATTATTTGCTATTGTGAATAGTATTTTGTGTATATATTTTTGTTTTGTTTTAACTTGGTGTTGCAGATTTGAATGTTTGGTCGTAGGTCACTACAACCAGATTTGTTACCAATTGACCACAACATTCATCGCATTAACAAGAGAAAGCACCCGGAACCAAGTGATACAGAAAGTGATTCGGTTTACTCGAACACCCGAGAATTCCGATTCGAAGAAGAAGTTAAAATGGCGGAACCACAAATGATGGGTGATTTTGCACGTCCGGTAATTGAACCATCGCCATCATGCATTGTACTCCCACAAGCAGCAAGGAGTTATGAGTTGAAGAACCTCCATTTCAACATGCTCCCTTCATTTCATGGGATGGCATCGGAAGACCCAATTACCTTCATGAGAGAGTTCTATAGCACAGTGCAAGGTTTTCCATTGGGGCAACTAACCGAAGAGCAGTTGAGAATGAGGTGTTTTGCGTATACGTTGAAAGATGCTGCCAAGACATGGTTTATGGCACTTGCTCCGGCCTCTCTTAACACTTGGACGGAAGTTTACAACAAGTTCATGGCAAAGTTTTACTCTCATCAAAAGACATCCGACTTGAGGTCCAAGATAATGTCTTTCAATCAAGAGCCAGGTGAAGCTTTTCATGAAGCTTGGGATCGATTCAAGATGTTGCTAGTCCAATGTCCTCATCACGGGTTTCCTTTAGCCCTCTTAAATCAGGCCTTCTATGATGGGTTGACTCAACAAGGTCAAGCACAAGTGGATAATGCAGCCGGGGGTGCTATGGGTGAGAAAACGGCTGCAGAAACAAGAGCCTTATATGAGAGACTTGGTATGAATTCGCAACAGAAAAGTGTGAGAGGAGGAAGAAAAGGCGTTTATGAAGTTGAGTCTAATGATGTTCTAGCGCAACAAGTTTCGGCATTGACTACGCAAATGAAGAATTTCATGGGAATGATGACGGCTCAAAGCCAAGGTCAAAACCAAGGGCGAAATCAAGGAGATGGAAGTTCGGGCATGAGTTGTGTAATTTGTAATGTGAATACCCATGATATTATGGGGTGCCCATTGAAAGATCAGTTCCCGGAATTTCTTGAGCAAGCAAATGCAATGAATGCTTTTCAACCAAGAGTGAGGAATGATCCGTTTTCCAACTCTTACAATCCGGGTTGGCGGAATCATCCCAATTTCTCTTGGGGAGGAAATCAAGGGCAGGGTCAATTTCAGCAACAATACCAACCACAAATGCAACAGTCGCGAAGAACAAGGGCCTCGCAAAGCCAAGTGTGGAGGAAACGTTGCGTAAGTTTATCCAGCCGCTCAACGTAATCGTGATCATGGACCAACGAATGGGGAACCAAGAAGCTTCCCTGAAAAAGCTCGAAAATCAGATGGGTCAAATTGCCGAGGCACTCCAAAAGCACAATCCGGGTACACTACCGAGTCAACCGGAACAAGCAAAGGCCGTCACCCTGAGGAGTGGTAAGACTCTTCAGGAGGTACACTCTTCTCCTTCTTCTATAGATGATAACAATTTACATGAGAATGAAGTTGTGGCCGAGGAACGAGTTGAAGTGACTCCCGAGGAGAAACTTCCAACTCCACCTCTTAAGACTTATGTGCCTCCTGTCCCTTTTCCCGGTAGATTGGTCAAGAATAAGGTCGAAACACAATTTAAAGAATTGTATGACATGCTTTCTAAGGTGAATGTAAATTTGCCTTTGCTCAATGTGATTAAAAATATTCCTTCATATGCTAAATTTTTCAAGGAATTGAGCACAAATAAAAGAAAGTATGCCCCGAACGAAAAAATTGTGGTTTCGGACCAAGTTAGTGCTGTTTTTGAAAAGAATTTGCCTCATAAGATTAAAGACCCCGGTAGTTTTAATGTGATGATTTCTTTGGGGGACTCTAAGAAAGTGAGGGCAATGTTAGATTTAGGAGCTAGCATTAACTTGTTGCCTTATTCTTTGTTTGTGGAGCTTGGGTTGGGTGAACTAAAACCTACTACTATGACCTTGCAACTTGCGGACCGTTCGGTCAAATACCCAAAGGGAATAGTAGAAGATGTTTTGGTTCAAGTTGATAAACTGATTATCCCTGTTGATTTTGTGGTTCTTGATATGGAGAGAGATGCTAAAGATGTGAATGATGTCCCTATTTTGTTGGGGAGACCTTTTATGGCTACCGCAGATGCGGTAATTAATGTGAAAGATGGAAGTTTGTCTTTAACTGTCATGGATGAAATTGTTAATTTCTCTATCTTTGATTCCATGAAAAAGCCATATGAGGTCAATGAGTGTTTATTTTGTGATGTTGCTGAAAATTCTGTGTTACTTAAGCCTGATGTTGAGGGCTCTCTTGTTTCTGAGTTTGTGGATGAGTTAGTTATGGAAGGTGTTTTTGATCAAAAGGAGGCTAGGGCCATTCTTGCTGAGATGGATGTTATGGAGGAAATTACTGAAAAGGTTCCTTTGGAATCTTTAGGTAATTTTAATCCTAAGCATTTGCCATCTATTGTCTCTCCTCCCGAGTTAGATCTTAAACAACTTCCGTCTAGCTTAAAGTATGCTTTTCTTGGTGCAAATGATTCTTTGCCTGTTATTATTGCTTCTGACTTAACAGAAGTGCGAAAGAAGGTTGTTGGATGTGTTGAAGAGACATAAGTCCGCACTTGGTTGGAGTATTACTGACATAAAGGGAATTAGCCCAACCATGTGCATGCACAAAATCCATATGGAGGAGGATGGCAAGCCAGTTCGGCAGAATCAAAGCAGGATGAATCCTCACATGCTTGAAGCGGTAAGAAAAGAAGTCTTGAAACTGTTGGATGCAGGTATTATCTATCCTATTTCCGATAGTAAGTGGGTAAGTCCTGTTCATGTTGTTGCTAAAAAGTCCGGAATTACTGTTGTTAAGAATGAGGATAATGAGCTTTTGCCTACTAGAATGGTCACTGGTCAACGCATGGTTATCGATTACCGAAAACTTAATGCGGCGACTAGAAAGGATCACTTTCCTTTGCCGTTTATTGACCAAATTCTAGAGAGGCTAGCTGGTCAGGAATATTATTGTTTCTTAGATGGTTTTTCAGGCTATAATCAGATTCCCATTGCTCCGGAAGATCAGGAAAAGACCACATTTACATGCCCTTTTGGAACATTTGCATATCGGAGGATGCCCTTCGGTTTATGCAATGCTCCTGCTACATTCCAAAGGTGCATGATGTCGATCTTTTCTGAGATGATTGGCAGGTTTGTTGAGGTATTTATGGATGATTTTTCGTTGTATGGTAATTCGTTTGATGCATGCTTAGATAATTTGACTTTGGTTCTTAAAAGATGTTGTGATACCAATTTAACTTTAAGTTGGGAAAAGAGTCATTTTATGGTTAAGCATGGAATTGTGTTGGGTCATTTGGTCTCAAGAAAAGGGATTGAAGTTGACAAGGCAAAAATTGAGATAATATCTAAATTGCCTCCGCCAACAAATGTGAAAGGAATTCGTAGCTTTCTTGGTCATGCGGGTTTTTATCGGCGTTTTATAAAAGATTTTTCTAAAATTTGTAAGTCGTTAACAAACTTGCTTGCTAAAGAGACGGAATTTGTGTTTGACCAAGAATGTCTCAATTCTTTTAATTTGTTGAAGGAAAAATTGACTTCAGCCCCTATTCTTGTGGGTCCGGATTGGACTCAACCGTTTGAGATAATGTGTGATGCATCCGATTTTGCGGTGGGTGCAGTTTTGGGTCAGAAAATTGATAAAAAGTCACATGTGATCCAATATGCAAGTAGAATGTTAAATGATGCTCAATTGAATTATACTACAACCGAGAAGGAATTCTTGGCGGTGGTATTTGCTTTGGAAAAATTCCGTTCTTACTTGCTAGGATCTAAAGTGATTATTTATTCGGACCATGCTGCATTGCGTTATTTGCTTTCCAAACAAGATGCCAAACCCCGATTGTTAAGATGGATGTTGCTTTTACAAGAATTTGATATTTCCATCAAAGACAAAAAGGGTTGTGAAAATGTTGTGGCGGATCACTTGTCTAGACTTGAAAAGGGGTGTGTGAGTGAAATTCCCTTGAATGAAAATGTTCCCGATGAGCGGTTGTTTGTTGTGAAGGATTGTGAGCCTTGGTATGCCGACATTGTAAATTTTTTTGGCTACGGGGTTCTAAATCCAGATTTTTCAAGTCAAGAAAGGAAAAGATTTTTGTCAATGGTTAAGCAATATTATTGGGATGACCCATATTTGTTTAAACATGGTCCCGATATGGTTATTCGTAGATGCATTCATGAAAATGAGCAACAAAATGTTCTTTCTTTTTGTCATGAATTGCATTGTGGAGGTCATTTTAGTGGTAAGAAAACCGCTCAAAAGTGTTACAATCGGGTTTCTTTTGGCCAAGTCTTTTTAAAGATGCATACATTTTTAGTAAAAGTTGTGACAGTGCCAAAGAACCAGTAACATTGGTAAGCGGGATGAAATGCCTCTCACGAATAACTTGGTTGTGGATTTGTTTGACGTATGGGGCATAGATTTTATGGGTCCTTTTGTTGTTTCATGTGGTTTTGAATACATTTTAGTATCGGTGGATTATGTGTCAAAGTGGGTGGAAGCAATTCCTACCCGGACTAACGATGCTAATATTGTTGTCAAGTTTGTCAAAGATGTGATTTTTAGTAGGTTTGGCGTTCCAAGGGCGATTATAAGTGATGGTGGTTCTCACTTTTGCAACAAAATTTTTGGAGCACTCATGAAGAAGTATGGGGTGAATCACAAGGTTGCAACTGCGTATCATCCCCAAACTTCCGGGCAAGTGGAAGTGAGTAACAAGCAAATAAAGGCAATTCTTGAAAAGACGGTGAAGCCAAATAGGAAGGATTGGGCATTGAGGTTAAATGATGCATTGTGGGCGTACCGCACCGCTTACAAAACTCCGATTGGAATGAGTCCATACCGGCTAGTCTTTGGGAAAGCTTGTCATTTGCCGGTGGAGATAGAGCATAAAGCATTTTGGGCAATCAAGGAGTTGAATATGGATTTGCAACTAGCCGGTGAGCAAAGGTTACTTCATTTGAATGAGCTTGAGGAACATCGGTTGGAGGCATATGAGAACTCCCGGTTGTACAAGGAGAGAACAAAAAGGTACCATGATAAAAAGATTTTGCACAAGGAACTTATTCCGGGAAGCAAGGTGTTATTGTTTAATTCAAGATTGAAGCTTTTCCCGGGAAAGTTACGTTCTCGTTGGAGTGGTCCGTTTGAAGTGGTGAACGTATATTCTCATGGAGCCGTGGAATTGGTGAATCCGGTTACTAACAATAGGTTCAAGGTCAATGGACAAAGAGTGAAGCCGTATTTGGATGGAGTTTCGGGATCAAAGGATGTTGAGTGGATCGAGTTGAAGGATCCATAAGCGTTGAGAAAGTCATTCCGTCGAGCTAACGACGTTAAACAAAAGCGCTGCTTGGGAGGCAACCCAAGGTAAGTAGTAAATTGTAGAACCCTTAAATTTAATTTTTCCTTTGTTTTCATCACTTTGAGGACAAAGTAATCATTAAGTTTGGGGGTGTAGAGTTTTTATTTCATCTTCATTTCATGGTTTGCTTTTGGTTGCTTTTCATATATATATAAAAAAAAAAATTGTTTTCTTGCATTTCGGGAACGTGTCGAACTACGGTGACCTGAGCCTATTTTTGTTGGGTAGTCCGCCCGCATCAATGGGGACGTAGGCAGCGAAAGTGCGGTCAAAATATGGGTCAAATTTTAATGTATCAATAGATATTATGCTTGGTTTTTGTTTTAGTGGTGTTGTGCAGATTGAGAATCTAACAAAAAATCCTCCTGCTGATCTGGGCGACCGCCCATGGTGTTGAGGGCGACCGCCCATGCTTGTTTTTGAAGATTGGAGCTGCTGGACAACTGGGCGACCGCCCATGGTGCTGAGGGCGACCGCCCATGGTGCTGAGGGCGACCGCCCATGCTTGTTGAACAAAAAGGGAAAAAATTGCTGGACAACTGGGCGACCGCCCAGGATTAGATAAGCGACCGCCCATGGGTGAATTGGCAAAAGTACAAAAACTTCTGGACATGTGGGCGACCACCCAGGAGGGGGTGAGCGATCGCCCACCTGGAAATTGGGCGTTACAGTTTTGCCCTAAAACACCTCCGCCGTTTCACTCCCTTCTCTCATTTCAAATTTCAAAGCCTCCCTTGTTCTCTCTCTAGAAAACTCCGCCCCTCTCTCTTCATCTCTCTACAAATATTCTCCCCAAACACCCAAATCTTCCATCAATTCTCCCTAAATTGTTCTTCCCCCACCATACCCAACCTCCTAAGCCAAAGATTTCAACTCTTTCCACCATTGTTGGCCAAGAATTGTGAAGAGATTTGAAGAATATTGCAAGGGGTGAAAAGGGTTGTAAAAGGTTTGATTTTGGAGGCCAAAGCAAAGGGTTATTGTGAGAATCATTGTTCAAGGAAGGGGCCTTTCTTCTCAGTTCATCTTCTTCAACTCCGGCGAGATTCCGGTCAAATTCCGGCGAACTCCGGTAACTTTTCCCAGTAAGCTTTTCAATTCAATATTCTTTAGAACCTTCTCTACGGAAATTTGTGAGCATATTGATTCAAAAATGTCTAGACAAAGAAATGCTCCCGTCCCGGAACCTGTTGTTGAATATGATGATACAAAGTTTGTGGGGGGTAAAGCGAAGTTGTTTTTTGATAAATATGCAAACAAAGGTTTCACAATTGAAAATGAGTTTAAACCGGATGAACTTGGGTTGGATGATATCTTTTCAAGGTATGGTTGGGGTAATTTAGCAAGCCGTCCAACTAATAGAGGTTCGAAAGTGTTGGTTCGGGAATTCTATGCAAATGCATTTGAGGCAGAGCAAAGTAGGAAGTGTGCGTGGGTGAGAGGAAAGAATGTGTATTATAATGGTGAGGATATCAATAGCTACTATGGGATGGAATCGCCGGGGTTTGAAAACAGTGCATGTGATTATTACAATAATGCAAAGATCATGGAGCTGAATGTGGCGGGGAACCTTGACAGGTTGGCTCCGTATTTCGTAGATATTGATGTGACACTATTGAGAAACGGTAATGTGAAGAAGGCTAGGGATATGGATTTGAGGATGCGTGCGTTGCATCGATTCATTTGTGAGCGTATTATGCCTACGTCACATTACAACGATGTGCATTGGAGGAGAGCACTGTTGATGACCGTGGTGTTGTCCGGTCAAAGGTTCAATACTGGATTGGCGATATCCAAGGAGATTGTGAACACCATTAAAACTATTGGGCGATGCAACTTTAGTTTCCCGTTATTGATATCTGGTTTGATTGAGAATAAAGGAGTGAATTTTACTCGGTTGCGGATTGCTAGGGATATTCTGTCAACTGGGACGGCGGTTAGTAAGAGGTCCCTTACTATAAAGGGGCATGCCCAGTTGCAGCCTGGAGAAGGTTCATCGAGAGGAGTGAGAGGGAGTGAGGAGGATGAGGATATGGAGGAACAGCAGTTCACTCCGACGGAGGCGGCCTATTATGTGGGAGGCCATGTGGATGCGTTATCCGAGGAGATTAGGCAGCTCCAGGGACAGTACGAGGTGATGGATCAGCGATTGTTGGGCATGGAGGAGAGTCAGAGACAGCTGTAGTCTATGGCTACTGAGGAGTATTACGCTGCTAGTATGTGGAGGCAGCATATGGAGGATGCACAGTCAGAGATGTATCAGGAGATGAGGGACAGGCTTCCTCCTCCTCCACCGCCTCAGCATATTCCATACCAGCCGCCGCAATATCGTACTCTGGAGCAGTTGAGAGGATGGGATTCTTGGGATGCGCAGCAGCAGCAAGAGCAACAACAACAGCAGCAGCAGCAGCACCATAGCACGGGTTCGAGCGGTAGTGGCTCGGTTGGTCCGTGGGACCAATTTTGGAGGTAATTTGTTGGTTGAAGGTACCCCTAACCTTTACTTTATTTTATTGCATTAGGGACAATGCATGATTTAAGTTTGGGGGTGTGGGGTACTTGGTTGTTTGTATATGCTTAATTCACCATGTTAGTTAGGATTTACTGTTTTGGAAAGAAAAAAAAAAAATTGAAAAATGAGAAAAAAAAAAAGGAATAATTAGCTATGTCCTTTCTTGTATATAGTCATTAACATTCTTGGTGTTCCCCATAGTTGCATGTGATTTGATTTTGACTGCTAATGAGGATAATTGGTTGTGATAATGTGTAGATGCAAGTTGGTATATTTTTGGTTAATTGTGGTACATTACTTAAGAGTTATAATTGTGTCCTGAATCTCTTAGTTGCGATTTTTGTGTACTCTTGGAAATTTGCTCTTTGTTGATAATTTTGATCCATTTTTATAAAGTTTAGAGTACACCATCATCTTTTAAGTTAATGCATTTGTTTATCAAAGTAGCAACCACTAGGCAAGTCTTGTGATGAGTATTCCTTTGATGTGAATGGAATTTGACCCCCCCTTGTGATCTTGAAAAAAAAAGAAAGAAAGAAAAAGGAAAAAAAAAAGAAGGAAAAAAAAAGAGAAAAGAATGAGAGCAATGGCAATGCAATGTATACTCGGTGAAACCTCCACACGCGTAGATTAATTGGTTAGGGATTATTCTAGCTTAACCAGATTTCTGGGTATGCAGTAGCGTTATGGAGGAAGAGCTTTACCGCCGTGATGGTCTGTATCAAGCTCGATACCGAAGTTGCTAACTCTCAAAGCCTTTAAATAAATCTCTACTTAGTATTAGGGGCATGGAGTTCGGCTAGGTGTTCCCTACTTGAACGGTAGTAGATTTTAAAATGTGCTTCAATGATCAAGTTTGGGGGGGTTGTAAGTGGTTCATGGGAGTAGTCATTCTTTGTGTTTTAAATGTGTTGTTGTTTGATAAATTAAGTCAATAAAATAAAGGTATGGTTGGTGTACTTAGCTTTGTGAAAATGGATCTTGGTTGTGAGTAAAGGGAGAGGTTATCGTGCATAAAGAGATTTATGGTGTAATTATAATGGTTAAGTAATATTTTACAATTAATTGGAAATATATTGATACTTGCATTTTGGAAAGTCTTATCCTGCGGTTGAGTGTAATGTGATTTATGCAATTGTGGAACATGCAAGAATGGAAGGACATAGTTGATTATTTGGTAGAGTAGCTGAGTTTTAGTTTTGTGTCTATTTAGTTTTATAATGTTTATAGTTTGTTTTAGTGTTTGCTCGAGGACTAGCAAATGTCTAAGTTTGGGGGTATTTGATGAGTGAGTTTTACACTCATCCATTGACTACTTTACGAACTTATTATTTGCTTAATCCTTGAGTTTTGTGTGTTTTAATAGTTGTTTTAGTGTTTTTACGGTTCGAGTGGTTCAAGTTAAGAATTTAGAAAATTGGAAGCATTTCGTGAATTAATCGAGAATCAAGAAGGCGATGTTGCAAATTTGGGACGGACCGAATTTGGATGGGTCATGTAAATGGAGTGAAGGGAAATCATCATTGGCAAAGGAATGCGGTTGGGCCAAAGGAGTTGGGCAAATTGTTGGAGCCCTATCAAGGAAAAGAGAAGAAAATAGCCACAACATTCGGGCGTGTGGGCGGTCGCACAGGGATGTGTGGGCGACCGCTCAGGAAGCAATTGTTCTGAAGCTAAAACTTTCTGCCAGTGTGGGCGACCGCTGAGGGGGCTGTGGGCGACCGCCCACGAGGCGTTTTGCAAATGGATTCCAGGCGGACTGGAGTGGATGTGGAGTAAATTGGGAATATTAATTGTGACTGTTCATGGGTTTTTAATGGGGTATTTAACAGCAGTTGGGAGTTTTTTTTTAGACACTCACTCTTTATTTTTAAGTATTATTGTTTAGAGAATTTTATGAATTATCTTTCCCTAGCTTCTTCTTCATCAACAATTTTTCTGAGTGTTCTTGATTCCATGGAAAGCTAAACATTTGATTCTTGGAATTGGAGGTAACATTTTATGTTTTAAGTTTTACTTTTCATTTTTATCTTTGTAGTACTTGGGATTATCAAGTTGTTTTCAATGGAATTTTAGAGCTCTTGTCTTGATCAAATAATTGTTCTTGAATTATTTAGACTTTCAATTGTGAACCGCCAAATTTACAATTGAAATTAGTCTGGGCTTGATTTTCACAATTTGTTGAATCCCCGCCAAAAGATTCATAAGAATTGTGGTTTATTTGGTGTTCTTAAGTTCTAAAATGGGTTTCTAACTAATCTATGAACGGGCCAAGGGAATAGATTAGTTAGAAACACTTGATTGCAAATCACCCGCCGAAGTGTCCCAATCATACTTTTGTAAGAACAAAACCCCAAGTGCACTTTGATTGATGAATTGTGAAACTTGAGCATAATTTGTGAAACCAATTCCGGGAATTTTCTCCTTATTGTTGAAATCTTTTATAATCACTTTTACTTAATTTTTGCAAACACATTAGTCTTAAACAAATCAACAAATCCTTCACTTTACAAATTTTTTGTTATAGCAGTAATTCCTTCACTTTAAATTTTGTGTCTCTGTGGTTCGACCCGACTTACCCTATTTACAAATCACTTGTAGATAGTTGAGTTGGAAATTTATTTTTGACATTTCGACGTTCGTCACAAAGCCATCCACGAATTATTTGACTTCGTAACTGGCTGTAGTGTCCACCAACAGATCGATATTGGGCAAAGGAAAGTCATCCTTCGGGCTAGCTTTGTTTAGGTCTCTGAAGTCCACACAAACCCTGAATTTGCCATTCGACTTGGTTACCGTCACTATGTTGGCCAACCACTTGGGGTATTCGACCACTCTAATGAAACCCACTCTGAGCAGCTTCTCTATCTCTTCTTTGACTTGGAGGGACCATTCTGGCTTGATCCGGCAAATTTTCTGCTTGACTGGCCTGGCTTCTGGGTCCAGGGGTATTCGGTGCTCGACAGTTGAAGTGTCTAACCCGGGCATGTCTTTGTAGGACCAGGCAAATACGTCCACATATTCCTTGAGCAGATCAATGAGGGCTTCCCGTTCTTTCCCGGTGAAGAAACTGCCAATCTGTGTCTCTTTGGGCTCTTCAGTAGTTCCCAAATTCACTGTAGTTAATACCTCATCGGCAGCTTGGGCCCGATTGTCGTCTCGGTCAAAAACCTGCTTTATATTATCTTTTAAAAAGTTTTCATCTAAAAAGTTTGTGTCCTCTTCAAATGAATCATTATTAACCACTTTTAAGTCATTAAGATTTGTCTTAGTTAACTTATTATTTGTTAAGGTGGCAATTAAGGGATACTCAGAAAGGTCAACCATTTCATTCAATGCAAAAGGGAAGACAGAGTTAAAGACACAGTGATTATCATCAGCCGTGAGAGTATCAGACCTATCTAGAGACTCGAACTCAATAACAAAAGACTCTGAGGACTGACTCAGGATTACAGGGACAGGCTTAGACTCAGACACACCAGGACGAGTGGTCAGCCTGAGCTTTTCCATCATAATTTCCCAGCTGGCGATCGATCCCTTGAAGGAAGCCCAATTTCGGAGCGGCATCTATGAAGTGCTGACGAAGGTGCGCGGGTCAATCTCTTTGTCCTCATCAAACTCGATCACTGATACGTAGTCTTTCCCAGCTGGAAGATCAGTCACAGGTACATAATCATCCCCGGTCAGAAGGTCAACCATGCTGAAAGGATCTTTAGTAACAGCCCTGGCCATTGGCAGTGTCTCTTCACACAAATCAATCAACGGTGCTTCCATCAGTGGATCAGCCCCAGCTGTTTCTGATAAATCTGCCTCTTCGAATAGAGCTGCGACATTTTCGTCCATATCGAGTTCGGTGATAACGATGTCCCCTCGAATGGTGATTATCTCTCCATCTTGAACAAACTTGACACACTGGTGCAGAGTTGAGGAGATCCCATTGATTTGATGCAGCCACGGCCTTCCTAGCAGGGCGTTAAAGGTTGCTGGGACATCAAGGACTCGGAATTCTACGGGTATCGTCTTCTTACCGAACCGCAGGTCTAAAGTAGCAACCCCAAGTATTGGATGAGACGTTGAATCGTATGCTTTAACTGTGAGGGAGGAAGGTTTCAAATCTGTAGACTTGATGCCGAGTAGGCCCGTGATTCTTGCCGGGAGAATGTTCATCCCAGACCCGTTGTCAATTAAAACCCGGGGAAGACGTCGTTCACCCAACTGGACTGTGATGAAGAGAGGCTTGTTATGATCAGCTCCGAACTGGGGGAGGCATTCAAAGCTATGTTCGGCCCTGCAGTATGACCTTGATCTGGCCCTACGCCTTGACCGGTATTCTGACTCTGAGCTGGATCAACGCCCGCATTCGGACCCAAACCCGCTGAAACTTGTGAATCTGCCATCTCTGAGACTGCTGGAAACGAACCCCTGACTGGAGAGAAACTGATTAACCGACCGCCCGGAACTCTGACCCAATACTTGCTCGCTGAAAGGGGGAGAGAACGGTTTTAGGTAGGGGAGATGATAGGCTTAGGATGGACTCATGCATATGTTCTTTTTTTTTTTTTACATTTTTTTTTGTTTATAAAAATGATTTTTATTGATCCTAGGAATGGTTGGAAAAGGGGGACACCTTCTTTTTCGCATTCTACGCTATTCCTGGATTAGTGGGTTCCATCACTACGTCTATAGACCCCCTGTATTCCACCTGTATTGCACCTCCGGGACGGACAATCCCGACAGAGGTCCTATAGGGCACGTGGAACCCACCAATCAAAAGGGAGAACGAACATATGGGCATACGAGCCAAAACAAGTCAAACTCGGGGTTTTCAAAACCAAGTCCAAGTCAACGTCTAAACTCGGGAGGAGAGAGGGTCGAACGTACGTTTGAATGTACGAGACCGCAATTTGCAGGTAAAACCCTAGAAGAATCGGGCATGACCTCTCCTCTTTTCGAGTTAGAAATCTGGCATGTCCTCTCGTCACTTAGTGGCGAAATTTCGGCATAACTCTTGTTAGTATGCGTTAAGAATTCGACATGGTCCCGTGTTGGCACATGTCGAGAACGCGTCATGACTTCCTACGAAGCCAAGTCGAGAAATCGATATGTACCTACGTCGAGATATGTAGAGGTCTTAACGTGTACTTACGTTTGAATTATGTCGTAATTCCGGCATGAAGAGGGAGAGTATGCCAAGATTTTGAGACGAAGGATGACTCGGACTTTGTGAGAAAATTTTGAAAATCGAGTTTAGAAAATGTTTTGAAAAGTATTGGCCAAAAACCAACCGGTCACGGTAGAAAGTGTGTCACGAACAAGTGTTAGCTGACTCACTGGCTAGGAGGACTTTAGGCGCTCAAACGTAGGCGAAACACGTCACCGTCCGCGATGCCGTCCGTACACTCTCGGGTTCTAACTCTATGTGCCGGTAGCGTGCGAGTAGTGTGAAGGTATTTTCTAGGAAAATATGTTTTTTTGTTTTTTTTTTTTTTTTTTTTTTTGTAAAAGAGTTTTTTTGTTTTTTTTTATGCAATATGCAAAGGAAAAACAAGAGAATGAGTCAAAGCATGACAAAAGGGGACTGTCCCGAATGTCAGAATTTACCAGTAGCTGTAGTCCAGCGTCATCCTGCCATGTTCTGATCAGCGGGAAGAGCAAATGGCAAAGGGGAAGCCCCGGCTCCCAAAGGTACCACATACCAAAGCATAGAAGCGTGGCAAGGCCCATATGGGCACACAAAATGACACAAGTGCGCACACAAGGAGAATGTAGAAATTGTCCAAGTTGATTTAAAGAAAGTTAGACTCTCTTAAGAAAAACTTTTTTTTTCTCTTTTTTCAAAAACAGAAGAATGACACTGGTACGTGGGATTGTTAGACCACCGTTTATCCCAAGCCCCGGGTTAGGGAGCGATACAGGAAGGTCAGTGGTTTCCACCTATATACCAAGTATCGTCTTCATTTTTACAAAAAAAAAAAACAAAAAGTTTTTCAATGTAAGTCCCCAGCAGAGTCGCCACTGAATGAACGCTCGCCCGAAAAATAATATCATTTTCCCTTTTTAAAAGGTTGTTGTATTGTAATGATAAGTTTTTGAAAATTTCGGTTTTGGGAGTCGCCACGCCGTTTTTAAAGGAAAACATTGAAAAACCTATTTTAAGAGATTTTGGGTTCGGGAGTCTGGTTACGTGTTTGGAAGAACTAGAGATTTCACCCAACACGCCTCTTTCGAGACTTTCAATCAACATTGGACAATTATGGACATTCAAAGTGTGTGTGCAATATGTGTCGATGAGCAAATCATGCAAATTTGGCATTTCATTGATGATGTCCAGACTGAATACAACTTGTGAGCCATGACAGGGGGCCACACCCTTTACATATTATGATTTCATAACAAGGCAGAAGGTTAAGACAATCTGCCCAGAGAGATCTGATGTCGTCCGACACAGGACCTCACAGAAAGAGGGTGTCGCACGACATGATGCCTCATGGTCAGATTGTCTTTTACAATGACCAAGCTATTCTGGAACTGGAATGACATTTATTTTACCCATTGAAGACACTATTTGAAGGTCTAAGCTCAGTTTGGGGGTTAATAGGAGTGAGCAAAGTCATGATTGACTTTTAATGAAACAGATGTCATACGACATAGAACATCCGAAGTCGTCTATGTCATATGGCAAACCGCCTCCATCAAATAGGTCGCACCCAAACAGACCTTAGGCACCCAAATAGTGGCTTATGAGCCACATAAATACTTAGGTAAGCTTTGAGTTATAAAGGGGGTAATCCTAACAGATCTGAAGTCCAAGAATGGCTTTATAGCCTTCTGGGATATCCATGTCGTATGACACAGGATCTCTTGAGAGTCCTGTGTCGTCCGACAAGGGCAGGCCATTTCAGTGCCCTTCAGACTGTTTGATTCCTCCTTTGTTCTCAAAGCAAACTAAGCATTTTTATTAACTGTAAGCAGTAATATAATAGTATTATATGAGTATTATGGGAGGATCACATGGCTTTAGTGGCCAAATGTGATAAATCACATGTTTATGGCCACTTTGAAGTAGCCATCACCTCCTAACTCGATGGAACTAAGTAAAGACTCAAACTTTAATGGTTTTTATACCACCAAATGTCCAGATATAAGGTGGGGAGAAGTGAATATTGAAGATTCACTTCTCCACCACCTTTATCATGCAAAAATCCCAATTTCTACATAATATTAAAGCAAGTATGCATGCAAAGGTAGTATGAATGTATTAAAAGGCTATTTAAAGAGAGAGAAGTGATTAGTGGCTACCTATTGTAGTCCACAAGGTAAGATCACCAGTAGTATGGTATCTACCCCTTCTACACACCAACAAGGAGGGTTTCTTTAGATCTTGGCTTTATTGTATGTGTGTGTGTGAGGAGGGAGGTGAGTATGTGTGTGTGAGAGAGATAGAGACTCTATTTGTGCAGAGTTTCCCCTCTATTATACTGATATCCTCTCAATATTCTCTCCCCAAGTCCCCCTTAAAATGATCAGCCATGCCTTGTATTTATAGGCAGGCTGATGGGAAGGCCTATGTCGTCCGACAGGGGCAGTTAAACCGCCTTAGTGTCATCCCATGTTGGACGACAGCGTACATCATTTTGACATACTTGGGCCGAATGGCTGGCAGGCCCAATGGGTTGGATGGGCTGTTTGGATGATTGGACTTAATTTGCTTCTTTAGCAATTATGTAAGCCCAAAAATCAATTAAAATGGACCCAAAACATGAGTTCGGGTCGGGGTACTCACAGATATACTAGCCATTTGGTAGCGAGTCGCTTTGAACCAGTGACTGTCGGATGTATACCAAGACAATAATACTCACATAATAACAGCTCTAACAATTGTTGTTCTCACGTTTTGTCCATTTCGGCCCTGGACCGTATCTCATTCATAAGCGTTCATTTAGAGGCGGCCAAATTATCTCTCGCTTATATAGGTGATTCTCACTATAAGGAGTATCATGCACTACTCCACTCGTAGGTATAGAAATCATTAAAAGTTTTCTCAACTTATCCTTACCACTGCTGCATGTGCTTGTACTTGGATGTTTTGGGAATGAGTATTCAACATCTCCAGGTTAATAAACCGAGTTGTTGTTTCCAAGTAACTCTACTAGAACTTATAACTTGGTTGTCTCATTGAACCAAGGGCCTGGGATCTCCATTTCTCAAGGTTGAGTGTCCGCTATAAGTCCTTTTGTTGTGGGTTTTAAACCCATTCCCCTTAACAGTTTATACAGTTGATCTCGATTTATACCTTTGGTAAACGGATCCGCTAAGTTATCACATGACTTTACATAATCAATAGTGATAACGCCATTCTTGATCAATTGTCTAATGGTGTTGTGTCTACGACGAATATGTCTAGACTTACCATTGTACATACTATTTTGTGCCCTTCCAATTGCTGATTGACTATCATAATGTATTAGTACAGCAGGCACAGGTTTTCTCCAACAAGGAATATCCTCCAGGAAGTTCTTAAGCCATTCTGCTTCTTCCCCAGCTTTATCTAAAGTGATAAACTCAAATTCCATCGTGGATCTGGCTATACATGTCTGTTTGGAGGATTTCCATGACACTGATCCTCCACCTATTGTGAATACATATCCACTCGTGGATTTAGAGTCGTTCGTGTCCGATATCCAATTGGCATCACAGTATCCTTCTAATACTGCTGGATATTTCTTGTAAAGTATCCCATGGTTTAATGTATACCTTAAATATCTTAGTACTCTCATTAGTGCTTTCCAATGATTAGTACTAGGATTACTTGTGAACCTACTTAGTTTGCTCACTGAATATGCAATGTCTGGACGTGTACAATTCGTTAAGTACATCAGACTACCAATTATTCTAGCATATTCCAGTTGAGAAACTGGTTCCCCTTTGTTCTTGGCTAAATGTAGACCCAAGTCTATCGGTGTCTTAGCCAGAGGGTCATCAAAGACATTGAATTTCCGAAGAATATTCTCTAGGTAATGGGATTGTGAAAGAACTAATCCTTCAGATGTTCTAGAGATCTTTATCCCTAATATTACATCAGCTAATCCCATGTCTTTCATGTCAAAATTCTTCTTTAACATGCCTTTGGTGTTCATGATCAAATCATGACTACTTCCCATTATGAGCATATCGTCTACATAAAGGCAAACAATAATGAATGATTCAGATGTTCCTTTAATGTAGACACATTTGTTACATTTGTTAATCTTGAATCCATTCGATAACATGGTTCTATCGAACTTCTCATGCCATTGTTTAGGTGCTTGTTTTAGTCCATACAAGGACTTTACGAGTTTACACACCTTTCTTTCTTTACCAGGAACTACGAACCCTTCGGGTTGTTCCATGTAAATTTCTTCATCAAGTTCTCCATTTAGGAAAGCAGTCTTCACATCCATTTGGTGTATCTCAAGATTATGCACTACTGCAATAGCTATGAGAACACGAATAGATGTGATCCTTGTGACAGGGGAGTGTGTATCGAAGAAATCATATCCCTCTTTCTGTCTAAAGCCTTTGGCAACTAGCCTAGCTTTGTATTTATCGATTGATCCATCTGCCTTATACTTCCTTTTAAAGATCCATTTGCAACCTAATGGTTTGCAACCTGGAGGGAGATCAACTAATTCCCAAGTATTATTGAGCATTATGGATTCTATTTCACTGTTAATAGCCTCTTTCCAGAACGAACTATCCGGACTGGATAAAGCTTCTTTAACAGTGGCTGGTTCGTTTTCTAACATGTAAGATAGAAAGTCAGGACCAAAAGACTTTTCCACTCTTGCCCTTTTGCTACGTCTCGGTTCTTCATCTTCTATTTGAGAAGGACCGGTTGTAGACTCATATGTTCTCTTATTAGAACCTATATCTTTCCTGTCCTTAGCCGGAAAGATGTTTTCAAAGAATACCTCATTCCTTGATTCTATAGTAGTTCCTATATGCATATCAGGAATGTCCGATTTGTGCACTATAAATCGATAGGCACTACTATTATTGGCATATCCAATGAAAACACAGTCGATGGTCTTTGGACCAATCTTGACTTGTTTCGGCTTAGGTACTTCAACCTTGGCCAAACACCCCCACACTTTAAGGTATTTATAACATGGCCTACGATTATGCCACAATTTATAGGGTGTTTTATCAATACCTTTCTTGGGTATTTTATTAAGAATATAATTAGAAGTGAGTATTGCTTATCCCCACAAGTTGTCGGTTAAGCCTGAACTTATCAAAAGCGCGTTCATCATCTCCTTGAGAGTACGGTTTTTGTGTTCAGCAACTCCGTTAGATTGAGGGGTATATGGAGCCGTTGTTTGATGAATTATGTCGGATTCCCAACATAATCCTTCAAACGGTGCTTCATAATCTCCACCTCTATCGCTTCTAATTTTCTTAATTTTCAAGTTAAGTTGATTTTCAACTTCTTTCTTATAAGTCTCAAAAGCCCCTAAGGCTTCATCTTTACTTCTTAAGAGATAAACATAGCAGTACTTTATGCAATCATCTATAAATGTAATGAAGTACTTTTTACCTCCTCGAGTCTGCACAAGTTTTAAATCACATATATCGGTGTGAATTAATTCAAGAGGAATTGTGTTTCTTTCTATTGCATTAAATGGCGACTTCGTCATTTTTGCCTCAACACAAACTTCGCACCTATTAGTCGAGTCGGATTTAGTCATATGGATTAAATCTTGTCTCGCTAATTTCTTAATGGTGTCGAGGTTTACATGTCCTAATCTATCATGCCATAAATTAGAACTTTCTGACAAGTAAACATAAGAAACAACGTTTTTATTCTTCGCACTATGGCGGACAATATTCATTACATTCATCTTGAAAAGGCCCTCCTCGAGGTAACCCTTTCCAAGGAACAAACCATTCTTGGTTATTACAAATTTGTCAGATTCAAATACAAGTCTAAATCCGGCCTTACTAAGCAAAGCGCCGGAAACTAAATTTTTACGAATGTCTGGAACATGCAGCACATCCAACAAGGTTACTTCTTTTCCGGAAGTCATCTTCAATATCACGTTTCCAATGTCTTAAACATCAGAGGTCGCTGAATTTTCCATGTAGAGCTTCCTTCCGGAGATGGGAGTATAGGAGGAGAAACTCTCCTTATTGCCACAAATGTGGCGGGTAGCACCGGTATCTATCCACCAAGCTTTTGGATTCTCATCCAAGTTTGCAACGTTAGCCTCAAAGACCACCGCTGCAAAATCTAGGTCCATGTGGTCAACGTTATTCGCCTCTTTCTTTGGGAGACGACAGTCCTTTGCTAAGTGGCCCGGTTTGCCAAAATTATAGCAAGACCCCTTGAACTTCTTAGAGCCCTTATTCTTTCCTTTCTTAGCATTCCCGGCATTTCCGGAATGCTTTCTCTTTGTGCCACTTGTGCTAGCCACAGCGAGATTGACCTTAGCCTCCATCTTTCCCTTAGCATCCTTAGCCTCGTTGATTCTATTGTTCTCTTCAATTTGAAGACGAACAACAATGTCTTCCAAGGACATCTCCTTGCGTTTATGCTTGAGATAGTTCTTGAAATCCTTCCATGAAGGCGGCAACTTTTCAATGATAGATGCCACCTTGAATGGATCATTCATGATCATCCTCTTGGCATCAAGCCCATGTAGAATGAGTTGGAACTCATCCACTTGAGTTGTTACCGATTTGGAATCGACCATCATGAAGTCAAGATACTTACCGACGACAAATTTCTTTGACCCGGCGTCTTCGATCTTGTACTTCCTTTCCAAGGTGTCCCATAACGCCTTGGCTATCTCGACATTACTATACACATTGTAGAGTGCGTCGTCGAGTCCGTTTAGGATGTAATTCTTACACAAAAAATTACCATGAGCCCAAGCCTCCTTGGCCATTTGCCTTTGAGGGTTGGGATCACCATTTGCCACCGCCGGAGGTTCTTCCTTTAAGAAGCAGTGCAAGCTTAGGGTGGTCAAGAAGAATAGCATCTTTTGTTGCCATCTCTTGAAATCCACACCAGTGAACTTCGGGGGTTTCTCACCATGACCCGGGTGATGCGGTGTATGAGCGGGTGCAACATTGTTGAACGTTGAGTCACCTTGAGTAGGAGGCGTTACATTGCCTTGACTTGATGCGGTGGTGTCTTTCTCAGTTGCCATCTCTTAAAGGTCTGAAGAAGCGTCAAATAACTCTTACGATTGTTGGACTTTTGGTATGGCTTCTCAAGAACTTAACTGAAAAACTGACAGAAAATTTAACGGAGATTGGAAAAACTAGGAGACAAGTCGAGTCTTGTATTGTATACAATCTCCGTAAGAGTTATTTGTCCCGCACAGGTGCTTACGGTTGAATGACAAAACTCTCGTAAGATAAAACGACTTTATAAACAATCAATAGGAGCACTCCAAATTGATTGTTCTAACGAACAACACAAGGTTTGAAACTTTGGACTTGAAGGAGGTATGCAACAAGATGCAAATGAAATGATTTGATTAAACTAACTCAAGAGGGTTTAGGAAGACTCAAAATCAGAATGTATGTAATTGAAATTCGGAGGGGAAGTATATAAAGAGAGTTAAGGGGTTTGTGTCTTTTCCCACGAAAAGACACAACTTTTCTGTTTGAATTGGTGACTGTTCAGGATCTGCTCGGCCGAGTCAAGGGACTCGCTCGGCCGAGCACCAAGCTGCACGGCCGAGTCAAGTAACTCGCACGGCCGTGTCAATCACACTGCTCGGCCGAGTCAAGGACTCTGCTCGGCCGTGCAAGATTGTCCAGAGACTTGGTCAATTTCCTATGCTCTGCTCGGCCGAGTCAAGGACTCTGCTCGGCCGTGCACCTCAAACCACTTCAAAAACCCTTTAAACAACTCTCGTTAAGTTACAAACCTTTGTCATTAATTTCTCATTCACCCGGAAATGGCTTTGAGACAATAAATGAGCTTCATAATCCACACTAAATGTAGAATACATTTTGTAACTTGCTTCGTTAACAATTTAACGAATTCCGTTAGGAAGTTAGGTCAACGTTAAGTCAAAATTAACTTTCGTTACCCATTTCCAACAAAACCTTACGTACGGATAGAGGTGGTGAATATTATGATCCTAAATATTTCCAATCCGTAGGGATAATTCATGAAACTACGGCTCCTTATGTACCACAACAAAATGGTGTGGCTGAAAGGAAGAATAGAACTCTTGAAGAAATGGTTAATGCCATGTTGTCTTACTCGGGCTTGAGTGACGGGTTTTGGGGAGAAGCCATGTTAACGGCTTGTCATTTATTGAATAGAGTTCCTAATAAAAGGAACAAGATTACCCCATATGAGCTTTGGTATAAGAAACGACCAAACTTGACATTTTTGCGAGTTTGGGGATGTAGGGCCGTTGTTAGACTTTCGGACCCTAAAAGGAAAAAGTTGGGAGAAAAAGGTATTGATTGCATCTTTGTTGGATATGCTGAGCATTCCAAGGCATATAGGTTTTATGTTATAGAACCTAATGATTTCATTTCTATTAACACAATTATAGAATCGAGAGATGCAATCTTTGATGAGAACCCGAACCTCGTAAAAGTAAAAGAGTAAGGAAAGCTAAATCATATGGTTCTGATTTTCAACTATATTTAGTTATGGGATCAAGAGATCAAATTGAATCTCAATACTCTTACTGTTATAGTATAGAGGAGGATCCAAGAACCTATGATGAAGCAATAAAATCTCGAGATGCTGGTTTTTGGAAAGAAGCAATCGATGATGAGATTAGTTCTATTATGGAAAATAATACATGGGTCTTGTCTGATTTACCACCAGGTTATAAACCTTTAGGGTGCAAATGGATCTTCAAAAAGAAGATGAAAGTCGATGGAACAATTGACAAGTTTAAAGCTCGATTGGTAATCCAAGGCTTTAGACAAAAGGAAGGGATCGATTACTTCGATACCTATGCACCGGTTGCTCATATCACTACTATTAGATTACTAATAGCTTTGGCAGCTATTCAGAATCTATTGATCCATCAAATGGATGTCAAAACAGCATTTTTAAATGGTGATTTGGAAGAAGAAGTGTATATGACACAACCTGGAGGATTTGTTATGTGCATAAGGTATGTAAGTTAATTAAGTCATTGTATGGGCTAAAGCAAGCACCTAAACAGTGGCATCAAAAATTTGATGAGGTTGTTTTGTCGAATGGTTTTGTATTAAATCAGTTCGACAAATGTGTATATAGCAGATTTGATGAATCCGGTAAAGGTGTAATCATCTGCCTATATGTAGATGACATGTTGATTTTTGGCACAGACCAAAATGTAGTTGATGAAACTAAGAAGTTTTTGTCGTCAAAGTTTTCTATGAAGGACATGGGAGAAGCGACGTAATTCTTGATTAAACGGATGAACAAGGGAATTGCAATTACACAATCTCATTATATTGAGAAAATTCTCAAGAGGCTTAATTGTGATGATTGTTCTAAAGTCAGTACTCCCATGGATCCTACCGAGAAACTTGTGTCAAACACTGGTAAACCTGTGTCACAACTCAAATATTCAAAAGCCATTGGCAGTTTGATGTATGCTATGACAGGCACTCGACCTGATATTGCTTATGCAGTTGGAAGATTGAGTAGGTTCACTAGTAATCCTAGTAGACAGCATTGGCATGCTATAACAAGGGTGTTCAAGTACTTAAAAGGTACTATGGACTATGGTTTGTGTTATAGTGGACATCCTTCTATATTAGAAGGTTACACAGATGCTAGTTGGATCAACCAAGAAGATTTATCTTCTACTAGTGGTTGGGTGTTCTTGCTTGGAGGAGGTGCCATTTCTTGGGCTTCCAAAAAGCAGACATGTATTACGCATTCTACAATGGAATCTGAATTTGTAGCATTGGCTGCTGCTGGAAAAGAAGCGGAGTGGCTTCGAAACTTGATATATGAGATTCCATTATGGCCAAAACCGATATCACCAATATCTATCCATTGTGATAGTGCTGCACATTGGCTAGGGCATATAGTCAAATGTATAATGGCAAGTCTAGACACTTGGGTGTCAGACATAGTATGATTCGGGAGTTGATCATGAATGGTGTGATATCAGTTGAGTTTGTTCGGTCGCAACAAAATTTAGCTAACCACTTGACGAAGGGGTTAGCTAGAGACTTGGTAAATAAGTCTGCAATGGGATTGGGATTAAAGTCCATTTAATCCTCTAATTGTGAGATACCCAATTCCCTTCTAATACAACGTTAGAAGCTTGAATTCAATGTGGAAAGCTCGCAGTTGGAGATTGGAACACATGTTATTATCTTTCCCAAGGTATGTGTTCAGACCTGCAAGTAAAGGTTAGGTTGAAGAATATCTTCTTAATAGTTCCTTTAAAAATTGCAAATCCAGGTGCAAGATTAAAGGGACTACCTATGTGGACATGAAGTTTTGCCGCTTCAAGAAGCTAGGACTTGGCTTCCTATATGTTCACTAATGGATATGGACACATGGCTTGTAAAAGTGTCAAGATTAAACAAAGAGAATTGTACTGAACTTATGTGTATAGTATCTTCAGGTATTCATATGAGTTGACGGGCTCAATCGTTAGGACACCCCGATTCTCGAGTATTTGAAATGTGTATTATACTAAGATGAAAATTCAATCACAAGACATTTTCATTTACTTATTCGTTTGTTTCGTTATTTATAAAGTTTAGTAAATCAAAGGATTACACTAAAATGGAGGGGATTTGTTGGTGATTTTAGTATTATCAACTTATTTTATTGTAATGATGATTTACTAGAGATCAATGTGATTCGTATTAGACTCGGATACGAGTAAGGGAAAGTGTGGAGTACACACTCGTTTGAGCTAAAACGAAGTCAACCTCGATAAAGAAGTAAAAGTTAAAGGGTAGCACATTTTGCTGATGTGCTCGGCCGAGCAGAGTCCTTGACTCGGCCGAGCAGAGCATAGCAGATTGGCCAAGTTTCTGGAGAGTCTTGCTCGGCCGAGGCATGTGCCTTGCTCGGCCGAGCAGTATGAACAACACGGCCGTGCAGTTCAAATGACACGGCCGTGCAGCTTGGCAGAATTTCACTAGACATGTGTGCTCGGCCGAGCAAGTCCCTTGACTCGGCCGAGCAGTTCCTGAACAGGTGCCAGTTCAAAATGAAAAGACACATCGCTTGGCTAAAGTCATGTCTTTTGATTGTACCCTTTATCTGATACCTCTCCATCTGTATATATACAGAGATTGATCTCAGTTGTAAACAGATGAAAAACACAAGAGTGATACAACAATAACGAAAGCAAAACAATTCTCAAGTTTTAGATTTGTTCTCTTTGCCTAGAAACAAATTGCGTGATTGTCTTATCCCAATAAAGATTTTGTGTAACCCAGGCATTAAGGGTCGAAATACTTTATTCGAAAAGTGGATTATACACGATTCAATCACATATTCGACCTCAGTATCAAGACCCTATATTTTCCCTACATCCATAGTTATGCAGAGAGGAGAGTAGTGGGTGCCATTAATTGCAGCAAACATGGCCAACTCCACTGCAACTAATATCATCTTCAGGATAAAGCTACTCTAACTCGAGCTTCTCCAGTTTTCAGATTTTAATCGTGGGGATTAACTCGAGCAGATATCGTTTGCAGTTTTGCAAAAGCTTTATATACTCTCCTAGGACATGTACAATTGCAGCAGCATTCCATAGTAGCCACTGTCGTTTTCGCTGCAGCTGTCACAGTACCTGATAAATCATTTTACTACCTCCGCCCCAAAATGAATGTACATTTTTCTTCTTATTATTAAGAACAGCTCTGGACTTTCAGCTTGGGACAGAGGGTATGAAATAAAATTTGATTCTTAGTACTGAAGATGATTGAGCCTCCAGTTCAAGGCAAATATGATCATTACAGAGAGGGTCAACCGTTCATCTCAAGATACAGGGTAAAACCTAGTGAAAATTTGCTTGATAGCATGAGATAAACAAACTGATTGGTCGCATCCAGAAAAAATCAAGTCTATTGTCGGCAATAAATAAGGTTAATTACAACAAACAAGAAAACGAGCTAGCAAAATCACCTAGGTAACCAACACAACTCCTGTGGGGAAATGTTACAATGAGAATGATATAATCATCTTCAGAAACAGACCTAAAGCAACAGCAAGTGGGAAACTGGATAATGGATTAACCAAGGAGCAGGCACCGGAGACACTTCCAGCAGGTCCACCAGTAGGGGGAAATCCTATAAATGAGCCAGATGAGGGCACCACCGTATTTGGAATAGTTGCAGCAGCACCACCTCCCTGGAAGGGTGAAGGGGATGGAGCAAACACTGATTCTGGACTTACAAGGACTGGTGGTGCTATAAGTGGAGGAAACTGCTGTGGTCCTGTATCACATAGAAGGTGCCATCAAAATCACTTTATGTATTGCATTATGAAAGAACTACAAAATATAAGCAATGTTTCACATGTAAGAAAATAGAACTTCTAATTAATGCATGCCTTATTCTCCCTCCGCTCCCCAAGAAACTCATTTGACATGTCAAACTTTCTAAGGGTCTTGCTTTATCAGATTGTACCTTCATGAAATTGCATAATAAGTACTCCCTCCGTCCCATAATGATAGTCCCATTTGACTATAAAAACATTTTAACCTATTTTCATTTCCATTACTAACATTAATAAGGAATACTTATTATTCCATTAATCCCTCCTATTCCTTGGTTGGCTCTCATCCGAGCCTCTCAATGCTTTTAACCTAACAATTTTGGAAATAAGTATCGTTTCGGGACAAACAAAAATGTCAAATGGGATAGACAGAGACATTACAGCAAAAATAAGTCCTCAATTTGGACTACGTAGAATACAAAATGCCAATATGTATTTGCATCTATGTGCCTATCAAATGGACTTGATGAATAGCACTTGCAAAGCACTTACCTGGGCATCGAGGTTGGAGAGATGCGGACAACCTACAACGCAAACAACAAAGAGATGAAAGATTTGACTCATAACTAATGTCCTCTTTGAGAACGGAGGGGAGTGGGCGAAAGATTTAAGGTTTGTCAAATGAAAAAGTAAGAGTTGAGAAACATACGTAGTGACAATGCTTCCATTCACAAAGCCACCATAACTACAAGAAGTAACGTTACACCCTGCACTACTCTGCTGAACCGTAACATTCCCAAGCATGAGATTACTGTTTCTGCATTGCATGCTTGAACAAGAAACAGACAAAGAAGCTGGCGTGCAGTACAAACTGCATGTTTATGTAGGAAAACGTAAGAAGAAGACAAACAGTATACTTCCAAAGAAAGTCTATAATAGGCTTATCCAATAAACACACAAGTAAAAGAAAAGAAAAGATTTTCCAATACTTGCGACTTCCCGCTGTGCAGCTGCATTGAACACAATGACCGGCAGTGATGGCATAGCTTCCATTTGGTACAGTCAAGGCATAGTCCGAAGCATATCTCGGAAAGCTAGACGTACAAGCTGAAAAGGAAAACATAAATCCAAATCAATATGCTATCTAAAAGATCAAGTATCTAAAAGTTACACCAATTCTCTAGCCTTCAAAGTAACATTTCACAAACAATATTTATTCAATCTGGTTTGATTATTTCATATGTGAGGGGTCAACTTAGAACTTTGTGGCAATCGCAAGCTTTGTTTTTGAAAAGGAAATTGTTGAACTGAGCCACTTAATATGGAAACAAGAATCTTTTAAGTAATATGGAAAGAATTACAGAGCTGACAAACAAAATCAAATCGCAATCAGTTCCAACTAACTTAGAGCAACAAGAAAATCAATGCATATCCTACTCTTTATACCTCCAATGCTAAACTGCCTCCAAGATCATCTTTTCCCAAACATTAGTCTCAATCCCACAATGCAAAATAAAATCAAACAGAGCAGTTCACTGTCACGAGTAAATAATTAGTGTGAAGGTGATATCGAGATGTGCTATCACCACCCAATGAAACAATGTCCTCTAATCATGAGAATATTTGAAAAGCTTACATATTCATTGAATTGTGAAACGTTATACTCTACTTGACAAAGCTACGCTACCATAACCAACTTAAAAAATCCCAATTAGTAGCCAGTCACAAAGAAGACAACATTCAGTTTTGCTAAATCAATCAATAAGACAAAATGTGGATAGATTATTACCAGATAAAGGAATGGCAAGGATATCACCCTCCTTAATAGCTGCACTCCCCAAATCATTCACACTCATAAGATCCGTAATAGTAGTCTGATACGTTGCCGCAATCCCAGACAAAGAATCAATTTCTTTGACAACATAAGACAAATAGATGGCGGGCAAGTTATTATCAGTCCCATTAAAGCAAGTACAAGGCATGGGAACAACAAGGGTTTGTCCAACATCAAGCAAAGTTGGGTCAGCAATGGAGTTAGCCTCCTTAATTTGGTCGGCGGAGACAAGACCGCCGTAGACGGAGTCGGCAATGAGTGAAAGGGTATCGGAAGGTCGAGTCTTGTAGTGGGTAGAAACAGATTTTCGGATTCCGTCGACGCAGGAGCAGGTTATGGGGATTTTGAGGAAGAGCTGAGAAGGGAGGATGTGGTTTTCGACATCTGGGTAGGAGATGTCAATGGAGTTGGCGGTGAGGAGGGAAATGGGGTCGATTTGAAAGAGAGATGCGACTTCGGAGACTTTGAGGTCGGTGTAGAGTGTGTAGCCAACAAGGGCGTTGCAGGAGTCGGCGTTAGAGCATGGCTCGATTGTTGATTTTGAGGTTGCCGGAGCTACATTGAAGAGAAGGAGGAGGACGGCGGTCGTGGCCGTGGCGAGCTGAATCGGCATTGGAGGGGTTTTGGAAGGGTTTTTTGTGATGGTAAAATTGAAGTCAAGAGAAGAAATGGGTTTGTTTATGAGGGTGGTGGGAAAGGCAAAAGTGATGGATTTTAGGGTTTCAGTTGCTAATTTTGGGAACAGGGTGGCGGAGGAACGGCGGGGCAAGGGCGGAGCAAAAGGAGAGAGTGAGTGGGGAATGATTTTGAAAGTACGGAGGCAACCAAAAGTTGAAGGAGAAGACAAAGGTGTAGTACATTGTGTCTCTATCTGTATGTCTTGGACAGAGTCAGATCGTTGAGATTCGTGTCCCCACATAAATGCTGTTAAGACCAATTTATCCCTGCTAAACTGGTCTATTTACTAGGGGAGTTAGTTGGGATCGAACCTTTCTCTTTTCATTCAGGGTATCTCTTGTAATTGTAATTACGTTATGTTATTAGAGTGGAATCACGTTTGTTTCGCGTAAATTAACTTGTGAATAATGATTTTCTGTAAAATGTTTTTCAAAAAATGAATTTTCTGTAAAATAATTTTCAAAAAATGAGATAAATATGTTTTCGACTGTTTGATAAAAAAAATATTTTTCGAAAAAAATTTCATGTGTTTAATGAAAATATTTTCGATAAAAACACAATTTAAGATAATTTGAGTGAGGGAGCAGGGGTGGTGATGAGTGGAGTGGGGTGAAGAGTTGTTAAAAATAAATTTTAAATAATTAAATTTTTTTTTTACCCGACGAGGTGTGGGGACAGGGGTGGTGGTGGTGAGTGGAGTGGAGTGGAGTGGGGTGTGGAGTTGTTAAAAATAAATTTTAAATGATTAATTTTTTTTTATTCAAGGGGGGGCAGGGGGTGGTGGTGGTGAGTTGGGGTGGGGGTGGGGGTGGGGTGGGGGTGCAGTGGGTGGTGGTGGTGAGTGGGGTAAATAATGTGTGGATGTATGAAAAGTTAGGTGTGTGAGGATGTTACCATTTTTCGAAAAATATTTTATTTAGGAAAAATTCGTAAGTCATTTTACGGCGAAAAGGGGGGAAAATATTTTACGGAAAATATTTTTCCCATTTTTCGGTGCTTACCAAACATCGTAAAATTGAAAAAACGTTTTTCGAAAAATGTTTTACGGCAAACAAACAGAGCCTAAGGCATGAAATTCCATACCATACTCTCTTTATCCCAAAATTAAGATGTTACGATTTTTTCAACTCACCACCCCACACCACCCACCACCACCACCCCCTGTCCCCCCCCCCTTCCATCGAGAAAAAAAAATCATTTTAAATTTATTTTTAACAACTCCCCACCCCCACCCCACCCCACTCCCCCCTAGCGTCGGGTAAAAAAAAATTAATCATTTTAAATTTATTTTAAACAACTGCCCACTCCCACCAGCACCATCACCTTAAGGCTAAAAAATATTTTTTTTATTCGTTTTAAAATTATATTTTAACAACTCCCCACTTTCAAGCAATTTTTTATTCATATTAAAATTATTTTTTAACAACCCTCAACACCCCCACCAACCCACCCCCACCGTAGACGTGTTCAAAATCTAACCGAAATCGGCAAATTGGCGGTTTTTAACGGGTAAACTAACCGGTCAAACCAGTTAACAGGTTTAACCGTAACCGGCGATTAACCGATTCGGTTAAGGTCACAGATTTTTTCAAACCGGCTAACCGGCGATTAATTAACGGGTTATAACCGTTTAAATAACCGGCGATTATAACCGGATTAACAGGCCGAATTCAAATTTAATACTCCCCAGGCCCCAACGATCACCAAGGCAGCAACGGTCACCAAGGCCCAAGGGCCCAACCCCAACAGCTACTCCGTCCCAATGGCTACTTGCAGACCCGGACCACCAGGTTTACCCCATTCAAACTAGCCGTTAGTTTTTTAATCAGATTTGGATTTAGTTAAAAAAAAAAACTTTTTCTTGAAAAAAATCAACCCTATAAATATCACCTCCCTCCCACCATTTCATTTTCACCTTACTTCTCTACTCTCTCTCTCTCTCTACTCTCAAATATCCTAAGCCTCTCTCATACTCTCATATTCGATTTTCAGTTAGTTTCCTCTAACATTCCTTGGAGTTAGAAACATATTCGATTTTCAGTTAGTTTCCTCTAACATTCCCTCTTTGTAATTTTTTTAATTAATAAAATTTAAGGGTACCATCCCTTTTTTTTCTTTTATATACTTTAATTTCTTTAAAATCTTAACTTTTTTTATATAACTTTTTCCAAAAAAATCACTACTAACTAACATCTCAAAATAGAATTATTTATTCAAAAAAAAAAATTAAAAAAAATGGGCATATAGAGTATACAAGTTAACAGAAACTGTTAAAAAGTTAACTATTTTTTCAAAATCTGCTAAAAAGTAAACTGTTTTATTCAAAAAAATGTTAAAATCTGTTTTTAAAAGAAATATTCTACTAACCATAATCTCAAATAGCTTTGCTTAACTAGCAAAAATATAAAATTAAAAAAAAACTGTTAAAAAATTTGTTAAACACACTTTCAGTTAAAATTTCATTTCTTTAAAAATTCTTAACTTTTTTATATAACTTTTTCCAAAAAAAAAATCACTAATAACTAACATCTCAAATAGTATTCTTTATTATAAAAAAAAGGGGCATATAGAGTACAAAAGTTAACAGAGACTGTTAAAAATTCCGTTAAAAGAACTAATCTGAAAAAAAAGGGGCTTCAGTTAACCGTTTTAACCGGATAAATCGTGTCAATCGGTTATAATCGTTAACCGGATAACCATAACCGTTAGTACACGGTTAACGGCTAGGTTACGGTTAAGTTTAAACGGTTTTTTTAACCGCCGGTTATAACCGTTTGGACACGTCTACCCTACCACAATCAAACTTTTTTTACTAGTAATTAAATTAATTTATTTTTTAACAACTACCCCACCCACCCAACTCCCCTACTCTCGGCCGCCCACCCTACCCTCCCTCCACACTCTCGGCTACCCACCCTACCCCACACCTACCCTATCACCACCCTATCATACCATAATCTCACCCTTTATATTTCCCCCACCACCCTATCCTACCCCTACCCTACAACACACCCACCCACCTCACCCCTACTAATCCACACATCCTACTCTTACCACTCACCTCCATCACCCTATCCCACCCTATCTTTTTCAAAGTATCTCAAATTGTGTTTTTATCGAAAAATATTTTCATTAAACACATGAATTTTTTTTCGGAAAACATTTTACTTACCAAACATCCGAAAATATTTTTATCTCATTTTTCGAAAAAACATTTTCATTTCCGAAAAACATTTTAAAGTAAATCAATTTTCGGAAAACGTTTTAAAGTAAATCATTTTCTGAAAATTATTTTACGGGTAACAAACGGAGCCTTATATCTTGATATAAGAATAATTTCACTCTTATAACCTTAGCTATAAGAGTGTAATTTATACTCCCTCCATTTCAGACCAAGGGTTATCGGGGGGAGGGGGGATTTCACGCTTCTTAAGAAATTTTTTAAAAAATGAATAAAAGTTAAATGTGGGATAGGGAATAGTAGTTAATGATTGATTTTTTTGTAAATATGTTAACTTTATAAGGGTATAATGAATGATTTTTTTGTAATATGGGGTATGGAATACTCCCTCCGTCCCGACCGAAAAGCCACAAAAATAGCCATGCACGCAAATTAAGAAATGTGATGTAGGAAAGAGAAAAAGTTTAAATATTGTGAGTATGAAAAATTAAATAGGAGAGAGAATGAGTGGGAGGAATAGTTAGGAGAGAGAATGTTGTGAGTGTAAAAGTAAAGTAGGAGAGAGAATGAGTGGGTGGAATAGTAATAAAAACTTTCCTTTTTAGGAAAGTGCCTTTTTAAATGGGACGCCCAAAATAGAAATTTGTGGCTTTTCGGCCGGGACGGAGGGAGTAGTAGTTAATGATTGGTTTTTTAATAGGAGAGAGAATGAGTGAGAGGAATAATAAGTTAACGATTGATTTTTTTGTAAATATGTTAACTTTATAAGGGTATAATGAATGATTTTTTTGTAAATATATGGAGATGATAAGGGTATAAATATATTCAAAAACTTGCCATTTATGAAAAGGAACTCTTGATCTGGGACGGACCAAAAGGAAAAGTAGAACCCTTGGTCTGAGACGGAGGGAGTATTTTTTAAGAAAATATGAAAAATTGTGAAAAAAAATACTTTTATACCTTTAGGTATATGAGAAGATTCTTTAATAAACTATTAGTATTTTATTATTATTTTTTATAAAAGTTGAAAAAATGTGAAAAAAAAAAAACTTTTATAACTATGTATAAGAATATTTTTAGTATTATAACATTGGGTATAAAAGTAACGGGGGAGGGGTATATGTGAGCATGAGTTTATGTGAAATTTTGAATCTCAATTAAATATTTATAACTTTTACATCTCGCTCATGGGCCATAGGTCCTCGGCCCAAATTTTATTACTAACATTGCCTCAAAAAAAAAAAAAAAAAAAAAAATCACAGTGTCTCAATTTTTTTTTTTTGAATAATACGTTTCAAGAGTAAAATATTGGGCATCGGAGCCCATTCGTCCAAATACAAATCCAATTTAAGACACGATATTTCTATAATCCCCGACACTCCTTGCTGCCAAATACAGTTCTACTTCGCCCACGGTCTGCTCCGCTCCAACAAGCCGCTTGTCTGGTCTAGTCCAGCCCAGCCTCTTCAATTTTTCTCTTTTTTAAAAAGGTATTCCATACAAGATCAGGAAGAACTTGAAGCTAGCTGGAGTTGAAGCAGAGATCTAACGGGTGAAACCTTAACCTAAACCATTGAACCAAATGCATTTTTTCCTAATTTAACAATATTTAATATTAGTTCAAATAATATATACAAAAATAAATAAAAAATATTGAGATTTCAAAATCAATTAATGAGATTTCAGAATATTTACTGAACGGAATAATTTGTGATTGGCCGAGCCCAAACCATTCCCTTGGTAAGTGGGCTCAACAAGCCCACCAAGGGACCAAGCGCGGAGTATAGACATTAGAGTTGGATCGTAGCCCGTCGAACAATGGATGGCTGTCGTCGCCATTGAGCGACCAAGCCCATCCAAAGACGAGGTATCTCATCCGAAAACTCGCTCGTCGATCCATCCATCATGTGACGACCCTCCTGGACATACAGCTCCAAGTCGTCGTTTTACATAGCTTGCTCAATAAGCCATCTTCTGATAAAGTCAAACCTGTCACTGGACCACTCTGCATATGTCCCCACCGAACTAGCAGTGGCGCCGCATTGTGCAGGTGACACTTTACATTATAAGGCAAACCATTACCGTGACAGTTACAGCAGTGTCCTTGCTCGTACGAAACAATCACAGGACGCCACGTGGACACATGGGGACAAAATCAATCCAATAGGTTGGCAATAATCAAATCCAACGGTCCAGATGAAAACCCTAGTTCCTCTCATCCACTATAAATACATGAACATTGTCTTGGGCTAAGGTAAGAACTCTTCACTATCTACGCATATACACACCCACACGTTTTCACTATTTTCTTATCACCTTTTTTAGCCCACGCTGATTCTCACACCGGAGGGCCTTGCCGGACAAGCCCCGGCGCAGTTCACGGTTACTTTCTGGTGGTGTGCAGGTCTCAAGTCAGCCCATAACTCTGCTGGACTTCGATAGCTGAGCCCGAACGATTTCCTGCGTCATCATTTACAAAAAGGTCAACTTTTTTAGGGAAAAATTAGAAAATCAGAAAATTAATTTAAAAAAATATAAAAGCTAAATGTTTTATTAAATAATTTATAAAATTATGAAAAGGCTAAAACTTCAATTAAATAAAAAAATTGGGCCAGTGCACTCGAACTATAAAGTCGTATTTCTTAATGGACCAGACTCAAAACACTCCATCACTTTTTTTCCAAATACCGATCTGTTCTTATAATTGAGGTATAATACTAATTTACCTCTTATAGTTGAACTATAAGGGTCATCTTGTAAGACATTGAATGTCATCAAAAATCGAATATTAACGCTCAATTAACCTTGATTCCTAACTCTATTCTCTCCAATTTTATAATAGTTCGTTATTTATTTGGGTGTGCTAAAGTAATCTTTTGTTAGATTTCATTTTTTTTTAATTTGGATGTAGTTAGGGGTTTAAGTTTAATAAAAGCATATTAGCAATAGGGTGGTTGAAAATGCTAAAAATAAACATCGGTGATTAAAAGTGCAGTTTAAGAAAAGTATTGTGATTAAAAATGTCGATTGACCCAATTACAAAAAAAAAAACCTTGCTAACCTACTTTTTATCCGTTTAAGGCAGAATTGATCGCAACCTCCTCAAGTAACTCGGGTTGCCTTCTCTTTAATAGGGTTGTGAAAAAAATAAATGGAATCGACCTAGACCAATTGAAACCGGATCAAAGCAATGATATTGGTCTGATTCTGATTCTGATTTCAAATTCTTATAGAATCAATTATTTGATCCGATTCTGATTTTGAAAAATTATACACAATACTGGATTAAATTGATTATATATATATATATATATATATATATATATATATATATATATATATATATATATATATATATATATATATATATATATATATATATATATATATATATATATATATATATATATATACACGAACCGTTCACATACGGATCTATTCGTACGGATTTGGGAAATTAACATAACGCAGACTGAAAAAAAAAAAAACATAACAAAAAACGCTACTGCTTCTTTTCCCCATTTCATTTGCGGAATAATTACCAAGGAAGGTATCGTATTTAAGGTTCATTTTCAAATAAGGTAACGTACTAACTAGTTACTAACTTAGATATCGTACTTTCAAAAATAATTTCAAATAAGGTATCCCATCAAATTTTTAACTAACGTCGTTAAAAAATCTAACGGACTTGTCAACCTCGTTACTACCCCCACCCGCCCCCCCCACCCACCCCGCCCCAACCCCCCCCCCCCGCCACACACCCCCTGCCCCCCCACCCACCCCGCCCTACCCACCCCCCGCCCCCTCCTACCTCCCACCCTCCACCCACCCCACCCCACTCCCCGCCCCACCCCCTACCCGCCCTACCCCCCACCACCCACCCCGCCCTACCCCCACCCCCACACCCACCCCCCACCCCCCGCCCCCACCCCTATCCCCCCCACCCGCCTCACACCCCACCCCCACCCCCCGCCCCACCCCCTCCCTACCCCCACCCCCACACCCACCCCCACCCCCACCCCGCCCCGCCCCACCCCCCACCCCCGCCCCCCACCCACCCCGCCCCTACCCACCCCGCCCCCCACCCCCTCCTTCCTCCCACCCCACCCCCCACACCCACCCCTACCCCCACCTCCCACCCCACCCCCACCCCCGCCCCCACCCCCCTACCCCCCACCCCCTTACCCCCCCACCCTCCACCCACCCCATCCCCCACCCACCCCACCCCTCCCACCACCCCCCCTCGCCCCCCACCCCCCTACTCCCCCCGCCCCACCCCCTACCCACCCCTATCCCCCCCATCCCGCCCCTACCCCCCACCCCACCCCGCCCCTACCCCCACCCCCCACGCCCACCCACCCCCCGCCCCCACCCCACCCCCACCCCACCACCCCGCCCCCACCCCCTACCCCCCACCCCCCTTACCCCCCACCCCCACCCAACCCAACCCACCCCTACCTACCCTCCATCCCCACCCCTACCTACCCCCCCCCCCCCTAAACGAGGTTGACAAGTCCGTTAAATTTTTTAACGACGTTAGTTAAAAATTTGGTCCAATACCTTATTTGAAATTAATTTTGAAAGTACGATACCTAAATAAGTAACTAGTTTGTACGTTACCTTATTTGAAAAAAAAGTGAAAGTACGGTACCTTAGTAGGTTGATTGCCCTTTCATTTGCTCCCTTCAACCTCTCTCTCTCTTCTTCGTCTTTCTTCTGTGTGATTTCTTTCTGCTCTTGCGATCCTCCGGTGAAATCAACAAGTTTCTCGGCCTCACAAATACCACCACTGCCATGAATTTCTCGACAAGATCCGATTCCACGAGTTTATCGCTGTTGTTCTTTGATTTAGGTCAATGTTTTGTGCTCTTATCAATCTCGTGAATCAAGGGAGCCAGTTAACAGGTGAGTCTTCAAGGAAATCAAAGGAGGTTCTTCAATTAGAGTTTGTGTTATTATCAGCAATTTGACTCACTTAATTTAATGTGAATTGAGATTTTCTCAAAATCCAATTTCCCTATTGTATTTATTTATTTAGTTGTGTAGGAGTACATTTATGGTTTATTACTTGGGGATTGATTATATAGCCCAACTGGAAATTTGAGATTTGGACATGCCTTTTACTTCTAACTAACCTCTGCTATGGTGAACTAGGCATGTAAAAGCACTAAAAACAACCTCTTCTTCAAGAAAAATTGAAAGGTTACAGAAGCATTCATTTCCAATATGGACAGTGATGCAAGATCTGTGCACTTACCATCTGTTAAAAGAATAAATTTAGAGATTAGTGGAAACCTGATTTGGTTTATTTTTAGAAGCTACAGACTATGCCATGAAAATCCAATAGAAACCATGCAAGTAATAGTCCAATAAGCCAGGCCAATGCAATTGTAATGGTCCAGCCTAACTCTTGTCATTGCTGCCCAACTATGTTTATAGTTTATACTTGAGTCATGATTATTTAGGCTCAAGCATCAAGAATGTGCAAACAGTTTCTTAATGATTGGCTTGTTGTTGATGATGAACTGTGTTAGGTTGAACTGAGCACTGAAACTTGATCTTGATTTTGTTTCAGGGTACCGAAATCCAAGCAACTCTGTATAATGCACCTGCAAGGAAGTTCTATGACAAGTTTCAGATGGAGAAGGTCTATTACCGTCCTGATTGAACCTATTGTTTGTTCAAAAATAGTTGATGCTTTTGTATAAGGTGTATAAGGAATAGAAGATAGCACGACAAAATTCCACCAGAATAATCTGTGTCATGCTATAATTTGAAAAAATGAAGAGCCACAGCAGAAGTTGTTGGTGCAGACAACCTAGTTTTGATGTCTGCTGCAGAGCAAATTTTTAGTGCTGGTGGAAAGCGAATGAGGCCAGCTTTGGTTTTCTTAGCATCAAGAGCCACAGAAGAAGTTGCAGATTTGGTATATTGGTTTTGTGTATAAGGTGTATAAGGATAAGGATAGATATATGTGCCTCATTCACAATTGTAATAGTTTAGAGTTGAGGTTTAGGCTCCAATTCACAATGGTGATTGGTTGTCCCCCTCATGTATATTTTTATACTTTTAGTAATCAATAAAGAATAGAGGGAGCTTAACTTATGGTTACTGATGCTTCACATTTTGATGGACTTTGAACAATAGACTCATAAAGGAACTGGTTACAGAACCAATATAACATCATCATACGGTTTTCTGGGATTATATAACCATTAAGAATCAGGGACATTTCAAATGCTGTACTATGTGATTTTACAATGGCTTCATAATATGCATACATTATATAACCATTAAAAAATCATAAGACACTCAAATGAGCCTAACTATTATCTCCATTCTTTGGCAGTATATAACAACATGAATATTTTAGAATCAAGAAATGTGAACAACTGTTTTTAACAAATACATATCAATGTATATGAAGGAGATTTAAGTAAGATTTCTAGCAGCTGTTACCATGGAACCAGTCCCCAAAATGTATTCCACAAATGAACCAAAACTAACACTTGTATAAAGAAATACAAAACTTCCGTTTAAGACATCACCACAACTAAAAAAATACTAAAACAATAAAAAAACAACTATGAGTCTATATCATCCCCATCTTCTGTTGAAGATCCATTCCCATCTTCCTCCTCGCATGTAGACAACCTATAATAATAGAAAGAAAAATTATTAGGCTGCATAATACAATTTCAACACAATAGGACAACATAGTAGAAAATAAAAAATTACTTACGGATTGGCACGTGTCGGACAATTTTGTTTATCATGTGATTGGCCCACTTTACCACAACCATGGCAACGTCTGCTTTTGCCATTTTTCGAAGTTGCTAATGCCTTCTCTTTCCCTCCTTTAAGTCTTTTCCCACACCCCTTTGCTCGCACTAGATCCGGTTCATTATAGCTTCTTTCAATATTACATGAACCATGAAAACTACTACCGGTTCGTATTGGATTACTACCAATCAGATTACTTCCAAGAAAAACAAATTGTTGATGTTGTGGTATATTCGCCATAGACATCTGCTTTGCTAAAGACTTTGTTGCAGCTGAAACTTTACGATGAGACCTTAAAAGGTGAACCTTACTTGGTGATGATAACCGATGTCTATGCCCCTCTTTAAAAACTGTAACAATATATTTACCGGAGGAGCTTGATCTTAAAACTGCAAGTTTTGCTTTACAATCCTCACCTATACTTCCCTGACGCCTTTTCTTTCCAACTCCAACAACTCTTGAAGATTTTTCTTATTTATAACAAACAAACTCCTTCCTCCTTATCATGTCACTTTCTTTCTCTTTCTTAGTAGTCCAAGCACGTATACTAAATCCAACCGCTTTAGCATAAGCATTATAGAATGCGAAAGCATCTTCTACTGTCTCAAATTCTTGTCCTCTTTTTGGACTCAACTCATCTGATACTTGAGGAGCATACGTACAATTATCTTCTCCATATTATAACTCTACATTAACATCATTATTCAAATTTTCTGAGCTTTTCCCATCTCCATTGTCCAAGTTTTTCATAGTTACACAACTCTACCCTGGTAAAGAAATATAAATTCTGAACACATTGGTATGGACAACATATACTATCACGAATTTAGAAAAAAAAACATTTAAAGATTGAAAGAGTATAAAGAAAATCTCATACAATGGAAAATAGAGTGAAAGCTTGAAGAACTTACCCAACTGCTAAGGGAGAAACACACCAGAGAGAAACGGCAAACATGGTATTTGATAACCGGTCCGGTGAAATTGATTCGGTGAAATTCGCACCAGAGAGAAATTCAAATTGATTGAAATTGATTCTTAGAATTCGCAGGAAGAAAACAGGGTATTTGATTTCGGTGAAATTGATTTCGGTGGAATTGAATCGGTGAAATTGATTCTTAGAATTCGCACCAGAGAGAATCACACCAGAGAGAATTTCAAATTGATTGAAATTGATTCTTAGAATTCGCAGGAAGAAAAGAGCGCGAGAAGAGAAGATGCTTTAGGAGTCTGCGGTAGGAGAGAGAAGATGCGTTAGTGTGATGTACCCGATTTTTGAAATCAAACGGAGTCGCCACGCCATTTTTATTTTAAGGGCCAAAACTATGAAAAATGCCCGAGATTAGAGATTTGGGTTCGGAGGTCACGTTACACGCCGGGAAGAACGTTAGTGTTCACCCGGAATGCCTCGTAAAACGAGTCTTCCAAGCTTTGAAACCATTTTTGTGTGTGTGTGTGTGTGTTCCTTTGGCCAAAATAAGTTGAAACTGAGAAAACTAAAAATTGGGAACTCTTTATAAGACATTAAAAAAGTCCCACAATTTTTGGTGTGATTTTAGGGTTGAGATTTGGTACTCAAAAGACCTTTTGAAGTTGAAAACCAATTCTGCCAGAATGAAAAAGGCAGTGGACACCTGATTTTAAAATGGATTTAAAGGCTTCAAAATCTCAGAATCTGGAAAAAGTCCGAGAATGAAAGTTGTTCAAAACACCTTAAATAAGGTTTCTTTAAAAGAACTTTTCATTTTGGAGATGATTTGAGGGACCAAAACCTTCTGGAAATCTCAGATGTGAAATCTGGATTTCCAGAGACTGATGAACTGAGGTCTTAGAACAATGCTACTGGACAGCAAAAAATAAAGTAAAAATATTTCTGGAACTCTACGGATGTTGGCTACAAAAATTATTTTGTAGTCAACACCCAATTCCAAGTTCTTCTTTGTCCAAAAAATTAGACCATGGACAGAGGTCTTAGAACAATGCTACTGGACAGCAAGATGTTCTTGAGGGAAAATGTGATTTTTGAGGGATTTGCATCTATGTTCACCCCATTTTCATCCCTAGACTTGATTCCACTACTTTGTGTTAAGTGGTTATCATATTCAAGTCATCCTTGGGGAATTTATGGGGTTTAAACATGTCCTTTGCAAAGGAAAAGGGGATATTTTGTAGAGATGAAATTAAAGAGAAAAATCAACTAGAGATTTAAAATGTGGACCATTTGAGATGGTCATTCATGAAGATGAACTTCAAGATGACCATCTTAGGTAAAGACTTAAGTTAAACTAGACATAAAGTAAATCAAAGTAAGAAGAACAAGATGAACAAGAAGTTAAAAGGGAGTTTTAGGGTTTAGAGAAGGAGGGCTTTACCAATGGTGACACCCTATCTTCCTAGGCTTGGAACTTGACTTGAGGAGTATCAAGATTTGGTGTTTGACTTGAGGAGTATCTAGATTTGGTGTTTGGATTTGTGTTTGAGTGGATTCAAGGCTTGAATGTGTTTAGGGTTTGATGATAGAGTTGGTCAAAGAGAAAACAAGTAGATAACAATTAAGTCCTCTATGTTTTCTCTCTAATCCTCCTCTTAAGGGGTGATTTAAGCTTGGGCTTGTGTATGAATGGGAGTGATTTGAGAGTATTTGGAGTGAGTGGGATTTGGGAAAGATTCAAGAGAAAATGGTGGCAATCTAAGGATTCCCACTGTTTTCTCTCTATTTTTCGCCAGAGTGCTGTTGCTGTGAGTGAATTGTGTTCTGTAAACTGAGAGAGGAGGGTTCAATTTATAGGCAACTGGGAGGAGCAAACATATCCGCGCGGATGAAAGTGGAAGCGTGCACTGTTCATTAAATGCAGCTCCAGGCTTTGGACACAAGGAATATCTTTTGAAAATTCAAACTGGTTGTTGTTTTTCAGCTTACCAGATTCGGATTTTTCCAATTTCTTTTCTTTTTGAGATTCTTTTCTTGGCTTATCTTTAAATAGCAATGCCTACTTTACCCTTACTTGGTTAGAAATGTTAGGAATTGTTAGAAATGTTAGAAATGTTAAAACTTTCATTAATTTTCTAACGAAAATACTAACAACTCAAATTGGAGCACTTACAGTAGCCCCTCGGCGACGGTGCTTTCGAAGGAAGCGGGGTCGTCGATAAGAGTAAGGCTCCATATTTGACAGGATGATCGAGTGGCTGAACCTAGCGATAGGCTACCTACGTATCCCGAATGGGAATCAAGCCGGTCGTAGTTCGGGTCTTTGACCCTGGAGTGACTATTTTAGGATGTCAACCTGGCAAGCGAGTTTGGCAGTCGGTTGCTGGAAAGAAACTCTGCTGGGGATAAGAAATGACCATCTTTGGTCTGATGGCTAGGGTTGTATATCCGCTCTGCTGACCATTTCGTTCTGATTGCTGAAGTTGTATATCCGCTCTACTGGGGATAGGAATGACCATTTTCGGTCTGATGGCTGAACCTAATGATAGGCTACCTACGTATCCTTAAGAGGAATCAAGCCAGTCGTAGTTCGGGTCTTTCGACTAGATTTGACTATTTTTGGGAAGTCTCCCTATGATCTGACTATTTTTGGGAAGTCACCCTAAGATCTGACTATTTTTGGGAAGTCGCCCTATGATTTGACTATTTTTGGGAAGTCGCCCTGTGATTTGACTATTTTTGGGAAGTCTCCCTATGATCTGACTATTTTTGGGAAGTCGCCCTAAGATCTGACTATTTTTGGGAAGTCGCCCTAAGATTTGACTATTTTTGGGAAGTCGCCCTATGATTTGACTATTTTTGGGAAGTCGCCCTATGATTTGACTATTTTTGGGAAGTCGCCCTATGATTTGACTATTTTTGGGGAGTCTCCCTATGATTTGACTATTTTTGGGGAGTCACCATATGATTTGACTATTTTTGGGAAGTCGCCCTATGATTTGACTATTTTTGGAAAGTCGCCCTGGTAATGATTTCGGTTTGTCGAATTAGGGGATGATTGCGATTTATAGCTTTCCTAGTGTTGTGTGTGATAGCGTTTTAGGTGCCTCAAACCTTGATGATGGCGTCTTAGGTGCCTTGAACCTTGATGATGGCGTCTTAGGTGCCTCGAACCTTGATGATGGCGTCTTAGGTGCCTCGAACCTTGGTGATGGCGTCTTAGGTGCCTCAAACCTTGATGATGGTGTCATAGGTGCCTCGAACCTTGGTGATGGGTGATCTGGAGGTGACAACTTGTTTTGAAACGATTTCCTTCGATGTTCGTATCCTTTCGTTGGGAACAGACTTCGAGGGGATAGACAGTCTTTTAGTGGACTTCATTTGAAGGGATCGGAATTCCGTTAACTTTCGTCGGGGATGAACCTAAGCTGAGGTTTAGTTCAGAAGTATGAACCTAAATGAGAATTCAGTTCAGGAGTATGAACCTAAATTGGGACCTAGTTCAGGAGTATGATCCTAAGTGGGGACTCAGTTCAGGAGTATGAACCTAAATGGGGACTCAGTTCAGGAGTATGAACCTAAGTGGGGACTCGGTTCAGGGAGTATGAACCTAAGTGGGGACTTAGTTCAGAGTATGAACCTAAATGGGGACTTGGGGTTCGGGGAGTATGATCCTAAGTCGGGGACTCAGTTCAGGAGTATGAACCTAAATGGGGACCTAGTTCAGGAGTATGATCCTAAGTCGGGGTTTCAGTTCAGGAGTATGAACCTAAATGGGGACTCAGTTCAGGAGTATGATCCTAAGTCGAGGTTTCAGTTCAGGAGTATGAACCTAAATGGGGACTCAGTTCAGGAGTATGATCCTAAGTCGAGGTTTGTACACGAGGGAGGACCTGTTTGAGGGCGTTCTCGGCCGGGAAGATTTGAGCTTACGAGGATTACCGGGGAAAAGGGTGACCGTGTTGGTCAAGTGGCTGGACCTATGGTAGGCTACCTACGTATCCCGAGTGGGAGTCAAGCCTGGACGTAGTTCGACAACTGTTGGGGATGGTCTTTGATGGTTTGACGATATTCGGGAGTCACCCGAGGTTTGACTGTTTTTGGGAAGTCGCCCTAAGATTTGACTATTTTTGGGAAGTCGCCCTAAGACTTGACTATTTTTGGGGAGTCACCCTAAGATTTGGTGATAATGTTCTTTTAGAAAAGTAGTTGACTAAGATATGATTTCATACCTATGCTGTGCTTACCTGTAGCTGTCGAAAGGACTGAGGCTACGGCTGATGTTGATGAAGAGTTGTTGGGTTGCCGTTCGTGGGACGGTTTCTGCTGATGATTTGCTGTCTTTGGAGGCATTTTGACCTGAAGGAGGAGTTTGGTTGAGTCTGCATCTTGCTGGTGATCGTCAACCTTGTAGAAGTTGTTGAGCTTGTCTTCACATTGGGACTTCTTGCTTTTGAGAACTTTGTGTCTCTGACCGATTTGCATTTGAGAACTTGGTGTCTGTAACCGAATTGTATCTGAGAACTTGGCGTCCCTGACCGATTTTTATTTGAGAACTTGGCGTCTCTGACCGAATTGTATTTGAGAACTTGGCGTCTCTGACCGAATCGTATTTGAGAACTTGGCGTCTCTGACCGATTTGTATTTGAGAACTTGGCGTTTCTGACCGATTTGTAGACACCGGAGGCGGTCTTCTTATGTTTGTGAATGTTGGGGGTTGTTTTCACGAAGTTGCAGACGCCGGAACTTGTGTTTGCCAAGCTATAGACATGGGGGCTATCTTTGCCAAACTGTAGATGCCGGAGGTCGTCTTCATCCATTTGTGGACATTGGAGGTCGTCTTTGGTGGAGACCATTCTCGCTGCGGAGAGGCTTCGGGTAGTGATGGAAAACTGGTCTTTCGTGCTTGAATTGCTACATTTGTTAGTAGAGGGACAAATGCACATATGACATTCATGATGATGGTTGCATACATAGAATCAAAATGATTATGGGAACATCAAAGCATATGTTCGCGAGATGATGCATTTACTTGCTTTTGGAGATGCACTTAGCCTAAGCTTTTGGCAGGAAAATTATGACTTAGGATTGTTCCTATTGATTCAAGTTTTGTGCATGCTACATGAACCCTGGGGAGATTTTTTTGGGAATGCATGTGGTGAGAGGGGATGTATTGGAATGTATGTGTCTGAAGCTTGTTTGGAACATATTTTGAGCAAGTGGGAGGGTGAAAGCCCTCGATCGCGATTTAAACGACGGTTGTTAATGAGGTTTTGTTAACGGTATCGCATGGACCTCAATTTTGATGAGATTGGATTCGGATCCGGGTCTTGGTTAAAATTTTCCCTCTCCATCTTGGTCATTTGAAGGCGATGCCGACGAGTCAGTAGAGTACGTCGGTATGAGTGAAACTTATTTCATTTGGGTGAGCTGTGACTTGGCCGAAACCTTGTTCGGAGAATGATTTGATGAAATTGCTACTGCCGGGAGAAACCCCAGTTCTTAAATTCCAATGCTACGGGAAGCTGCTATGTACCAAGTTCTAAAGCTGAAAATCTAGTTGTTGATGTGCCTAGACCTTTCTTGTGACTTGATAAAATTCATGTTCAAAAGACCATCTTGACAAAGCCCCCGGATCCCTTCTTTGGCAAAGCCCCGGTTTGAAGAACTGAGTAAGCGAAGTCCAGATTTTGAAGAAGTGACTTGGCGAAGCCCCAATCTTATAACCTCGTTGTGATTCCGTCATAATTAGCAGAGTCCCAATCTGATTGGTAATGCAAAGCAATCCTAAAAATAATCTGACAAAGATCGAATCTATCTCGTAGTGAAGAACCCAATGTGGACCCAAAGATGACTATAGGAGCCCCAGCTTGAAGAGCTGATACATGAAAACCTGGGAGAACCGCTTAGCAAAGCCCCAGCGTGAAGAAATTCAGAGTAGTCTTACAGAGGAGGCACCCATCTTTTCAGACCTTAGTCAATCAGTCACTGGACGAGACTCAGAAATGTTTACGTGCAGGGGCATATCTTTTGAAAGGTGGGAATGTCTCCCGAATTTGTATATGACACTCTCGCTTTTGGTTTGACTCTTTTGAGAGAGTATAAGCATCACAAGGTGTGGAAAAGTATATGGAAGTCCCTGCTGACAGAAAGACAGTGTTTGGCTCTATTTCCCTATGATGGAGAGAGAGAAGACTTGTAGATACACTTGAAAACTTGTTTTATTCGTGATGATCACAAGGCTGCTTAAAACCCTTTGTTAATGTTCGGGTTATTCAACCCCTAAATCTGATATGAACAAATATTTTGATTAATCACAAGGAGAAAGCCAACTGATATCGAGAATCAAGCTCGGAAAGTGTGTAGGGACAATCCTTGATGAGACCGGATTTTTTTTTTCGAGATTTGTTTGTGATTTCGACCGGACCAATTATGGTTGCCTACGTTCCCCTCATCATGAGGAGCTCAGGTCGCCGTAGTTCGGGCTTAGCCTGATTGAAGAGAGAATGAATGTGAAAGTCCAAGATTTTGAGGTCCTTTGAGGATTTTGAGGATTGGAGATTCGAATAACATATCCCCTCAGAGTGTCCATGAAAGACACGGATGCGGAGCCCCAATGGGACATCCACGGCAAGTATTTGTGGAGGAGAAATGAAATATGCTCACATGAAATGTCAAATGAATCAGATTTGAATTTGCACAATCTTTGATTGATGAGATGGATTAGATTCCAATTTAAGCAAGCAATGAAGCATCAAATTGATTTAGATCTTAAAGATATTACGGTGAAATTGCTATCCGATAGGAATTACATCTGGGTTTCCGGGCTTCGATCGACCATCGGGTGATTTGGGAAATTATGACCTCTTAAGATGAGAGGTCGGCTGGGCCTTTTACTGACTGAACCTCTAAAGATGAGAGGTTGGCTTGTAGGGATGTGTTTGGGAAATCTACGGTGATGAAGATTGATTGCCTCTAAGAAGGAGAGGTCAGATTTTGACTTTGGCCAAAGGCGAGGGTAATGGTAATGGGAATATCCTCTAAAAGCGAGAGGGTGGCTTGGGATTGATTTAAGGTAATGGTGAGAGGAAGTCCAGGCCGTCGAGAACTTTTGCGAACTTGCGAGAACTTGAGGAGTCGGGGACTTTTGCTGAATTGTGAGGATCGACAGGTCCCTTTTTTTTTTTTTTTTTTTTTGGAAGGCCTCACGAGGAGTTGAGGATTATCTTTGTCCTTCCTTCATGGCTTGAGATATTTTGCGCATCGCCGACTCTCGAAGCTAACTTCTTGGCCTTGCTTGGACTTCTCTCAGTAAGGAGCAATTGTGATGGCTAAACAGGGTTTCAAAACACGCCGATCTTGAAATGAAAGGTATTATTTGGTGAGGGTGAGGTAATGGCTTTCCTATGGGTGAAAGGCTTCAGCCGCAATCCCTACCGAATGACCTAATTGAGATTAAGTCTTCATTGCTGGCTTAAGCTTTTAATGAGAAAAGATCCGTGCAAATTCATAGAGCAACGAAATGACGAGGATGATGTGAGCATATGAGATGCAAGAGGGGGAGTTGGTAAGCCCCAATTTGAGAAGGATATCAATTGACTTTCTCACTCCAATTAATTTGAATATTAATCATTTCAAAGAATTAGTGGTTGAGCAGCACAAGTGATCATTTTTGATAAAACCATTTCAATTAAGTGTAACGTGGGTGCGCAAGTGATGTCTCGAGTCTAGCAAGAAAAGAAAGAAGACTTATATAAAAGTTAGACATTTAACTACTATGTCCAAAATGGACTTACAACGACAAATGTCCAGGAAGGACTTAGGTGAAAGAGAAGTACTAGAACCTACGAAGGTTGACTTAAAAGACTATTTTAGAGATAGGTAGCCCCTAGTCTAGCCGCTCTTTGCTGTTGGACCATGCATTTACTCTTCGACGCTGGAGATGGGAGCTATCGCAGATCTTTCCACCAGGATTTCTTTGGCAATCCCTTGCTCAACCCAGCCGTTTTCATTGCCTGCGATGACTGGTTCATCGATCTCACAAAAGGGCGAGTCAAATTCCCTTATGCCCACGAGTCTTGAATCACCAAACTCGACCATGTTGACGCTCATGTTGTTATTTCTAGGGAACGGGTTACTGATAGTATTGGGCCCTTCAGGCACCTCTAACTTCCCTTGCTCAATCAAACCTTGGATTGCCTTTTTCAGGGGGACGCAATCGTCTGTCAAGTGCCCATGGTACTGATGAAAGGCACAATGCTTGGAGGTATCCAAAGGAGCATTGGGGTTTCTGGGCTGATAATTTTCTAAAGGCCGGAGCAAACCTTCTTTTACCAAACCTCTGAAGATATCACTCAAAGGCATCCCAAAGTTTCTCAAGTCTTGGAGCCGGGATCTGGACGCATCAGGTTTCTTGGGAACAAAGGGAGTGGCATTGTTACAGTCCTGTCCCGAATAGGGCTGGGCAGGAGTCGTGTTGGAGGTGGATGAAGCCCGGTATCTGTAGGTAGGTGCAACAACTTGCTGTTGATTGTGAGCCCTCTCAAATTTAGCCCCGGAATTAACCATTGCGCGCAAGTCCGCGTAGGGGAAGTGACTGAGGGAGGCTCTCAGATGTGGTTTCAGACATGACTGAAAGATGTCCAATTGTTCCTCTTCAGAAGGAGGGATGGCCATCTCACTGAGTTTCAGATTCCACCGCTTGTAGAAATCCCCGATGTTCTCGTCGGGACGCTGCACTGTTGTCTGCAGATCAACTCTATTTGTTTCCCATTCCAAGTTATCTTTGTACTTCTCTGTGAAAGCACTAGTGATCTGGTCCCATGTGGCCCTGGCCTCGAGTTTTAAGCGGAAGAACCATTTCAAAGCCCCTGACTTCAAAGAGAGATCAAGTAGCTCCTGGCCAACCGCCTAGTTTGTGCATCCCTTAGCTTTCATTGCCAAAGTGTATGTATCCAGGTGAGTTTTCGGGCATGCAGTCCCATCAAACAGATCTAGATTAGGCATCACGAATTTGTGGGGCAGGGGCACAATGGAGTCCGGGTCCGTAGGCCGGAAGGCAGACTTCTTAGCGGTCAATTCAGCAATCTGCGCTTTCATTTCCTTATGTTGTTCCATGAACCAGGCCAGATGAGGATCTTGTGGTGGAACCATGGCATTCAATCCAGTGACTGAGCAAGAGTGAGGAGTTACCACTGGCGGCACACTGGTGGAAGGGATACCATACTCCGGGGCATAGGTGAAAAACTGCCCTTGGCCCAAATTATCCTGGGGAATGTAGGTAGGAGCTTGGGCAAAGGGATAAAACCCAGCGGCTTGCTGTTGGCTTCCCATTGGCAGAGAAGGTGGAGGCAGACCTGAGGTAGCCGAATAGCTCGGGTTCCCGGAGTGAGACCCATAAGTAGGCTTAGATGCGGGCTGCTGTCCCTGGTTGTTGAATTGCATGGCTGGCTGTGGCGATGGTGTATAACCCGGGGGGTACTGCGGTCCTGGTGATTCTGATGAAACCGGGATGGAGGTTTGGTAACCCATCGAACCCTGAGTGAGAAATGGGTTTGTGAAAGCTGTGTTAGGAGCGGCTGAGCTAGCATCATTCTGAGGAAGGGCTCCTGACTGTTGTCCTGGACCAGACTGTGGGGGCATTCCAAACTGTTGCTGTGAAGGTCCGGATTGATCGGTTCCAAACTGAGGTGGGATTCCAATTTGCTGGGGCATTCCGAGGTAACCCCAACCATGAGAAGACATTCCGTACTGGCTTTGTCCCCACTGAGGAACTGTGAACTGATTAGTGCCGTCAGGCTGCATGGATCCGGTGGTCTGTGGTTGGGGAGCTGGCTGTCCCAGAGACCGAGGAGCATGGGTTCTGGTAGTGGTACCATAGGAGGTGGGTGGTGGCATCCTGGAGTAATCAGGGCGACTGAGAGTGGGATTGGCATCCTCTTCTTCTTCCACGGTGAAGGTGCCATCGGGATTGAGGCTGGCGGCCAAACCGTGGCTCTTAATAGCCTCCATAAGGCTATTCAGCTGTGCTTCCTGTCGCAATCTCATCTGTTCTGCTAACTGATTCCACTCCTGTTCTGTCTGAGGGGTCCCGGGAGGCGGAGTGACGTTATCCCCATCATTACCGGCTGATGCAGACATTCTGAAACCCGGAGTCGGAACAAACGGTGAAGCTGACGATGCGCTTGACTCTTCCCAACTAATCAAACGGTGACCCGGTGCCCGAAACCAAGCTTTGTGAGGAGCTGCGGGGGAAAAGGCACGAGGGTTCAGATGTCTGGGGATAGAAGGAGGGTAGGTGTTTGGGCTTTGGACTCATGCAACATGCAGTTATTTGTTCTTGTTTACTTAAAACATGTTTTATTAACCTAATCGGTTGGAAAAGATTGCTCTTCTTTTTCGCAAACTACTCGATCCCGGATCGGTGGGCCCCGTTACTACGTCTATAAGTCCTCGTATTCCACCTGTATTTCGACCTCCCAGGGTGGACAGCCCCGGGCGAGGGTCCTATAGGGCAAGCGGGTCCCACCGACCGAAAGAAAAACGATCCTAAAAGCCTGGCGGGTAATCGAGTCTTAACGAGCATTCGATGTAAATTACGGACAAAGTTGACGTCAAAGTCAAGATCATGTCCGAGGGCTCGACAAAAAGTCGGCATGATTTGGACTGATAAATGTCCACGATTGATCTTGACGTGTCGTCAATTAGGCCGTAATTAGGCATGGAATAATCGTTAATCCTTGATGACTCAGTGTCATGCTGGGAGTCAGTGTATAATTTGTGCCAGTCAGAGTCAAAGTCAAGGCGCTGCAATATCTGGTCAAAGTCCGTGACGGAAAACCGACAGAACTTCGACTGATTAGGGTCCCCGAAAGATATTGACTTGGTATGCCGACTAAGGCTTGAAAGGAAAGGTCTATACACAGACAGGGCATGACACAGACCAGACTAAAAACCAACCGGGTCTCGGACAAAGTGTATCACGGACAAGTGCATGGTCGAAACGAGGCTCCATGGGATGTTTGGGTAGTCCCGTGCTCGCACCGAGAGGCGTAATAAGACCAAACGGGCCGCGACAGGGATTTCCCCGGGTTAGGAACGTAGTGTGCAGTGTAGGGTCACGTGCGCGTAGTGTGCAAGCAGTCTATCTTCTTTTTCTGAGTAAAATAGAAATTTTTCATGTGTCTTAAAAAGTATGATGCATGATTTTTTTATTTTATTTTTTTGAAAATTTTCTTCCTTTTTTTTTTTTTTAAAATATTTTTTTTTTTTGAATTTTTTTTTTTGATTTTTTTTTTGAATTTTTTTTTTTGAAAGCAAATAACACATAATTCAAAATTCAAAATTCAAACAGTTAGGGACATGATTTCGACAGTCAAAATTTTGACTTTTTCCGAGGCGGCCAAAGCAACACGAAATGTGCAAAAATCAACACACACACAACAAATGATTTTTTTTTTTTTATGCCGGGAGGAAAGCTTGACCCTCAAAAGCTTTTCTTTTTTTTTTTGAAAACAATGATACCGGTACGTGGGATTGTTAAACCAAAATTTATCCCCGACTCGTGTTAGGAGGCGATAACGGGAAGTTTAATGGTTTCCACCAATATACCAAATATCATTTTTTTTAAAGATAAAGCATCTCTTATCCCCAGCGGAGTCGCCACTGTGATGTACCCGATTTTTGAAATCAAACGGAGTCGCCACGCCATTTTTATTTTAAGGGCCAAAACTATGAAAAATGCCCGAGATTAGAGATTTGGGTTCGGAGGTCACGTTACACGCCGGGAAGAACGTTAGTGTTCACTCGGAATGCCTCGTAAAACGAGTCTTCCAAGCTTAGAAACCATTTTTGTGTGTGTGTGTGTGTTCCTTTGGCCAAAATAAGTTGAAACTGAGAAAACTAAAAATTGGGAACTCTTTATAAGACATTAAAAAAGTCCCACGATTTTTGGTGTGATTTTAGGGTTGAGATTTGGTACTCAAAAGACCTTTTGAAGTTGAAAACCAATTCTGCCAGAATGAAAAAGGTAGTGGACACCTGATTTTAAAATGGATTTAAAGGCTTCAAAATCTCATAATCTGGAAAACGTCCGAGAATGAAAGTTGTTCAAAACACCTTAAATAAGGTTTATGTAAAAGAACTTTTCATTTTGGAGATGATTTGAGGGACCAAAACCTTCTGGAAATCTCAGATGTGAAATCTGGATTTCCAGAGACTGATGAACTGACCTTTAAAGGATAAATTGAAAAAGGGAGTTTTACTCAAGAAAAAAATAAAGTAAAAATATTTCTGGAACGCTACGGATGTTGGATACAAAAAGTATTTTGTAGTAAACACCCAATTCCAAGTTATTCTGTGTCCATAAAATTAGACCATGGACAGAGGTCTTAGAACAATGCTACTGGACAGCAAGATGTTCTTGAGGGAAAATGTGATTTTTGGGGGATTTGCATCTATGTTCACCCCATTTTCATCCCTAGACTTGATTACACTACTTTGTGTTAAGTGTTTATCATATTCAAGTCATCCTTGGAGAATTTATGGGGTTTAAACATGTCCTTTGCAAAGGAAAAGGGGATATTTTGTAGAGATGAAATTAAAGAGAAAAATCAACTAGAGATTTAAAATGTGGACCATTTGAGATGGTCATTCATGAAGATGAACTTCAAGATGACCATCTTAGGTCAAGACTTAAGTTAAACTAGACATAAAGTAAATCAAAGTAAGAAGAACAAGATGAACAAGAAGTTAAAAGGGAGTTTTAGGGTTTAGAGAAGGAGGGCTTTACCAATGGTGACACCCTATCTTCCTAGGCTTGGAACTTGACTTGAGGAGTATCAAGATTTGGTGTTTGACTTGAGGAGTATCAAGATTTGGTGTTTGGATTTGTGTTTGAGTGAATTCAAGGCTTGAATGTGTTTAGGGTTTGATGATAGAGTTGGTCAAAGAGAAAACAAGTACATAACAATTAAGTCCTCTATGTTTTCTCTCTAATCCTCCTCTTAAGGGGTGATTGAAGCTTGGGCTTGTGTATGAATGGGAGTGATTTGAGAGTATTTGGAGTGAGTGGGATTTGGGAAAGATTCAAGAGAAAATGGTGGCAATCTAAGGATTCCCACTGTTTTCTCTCTATTTTTCGCCAGAGTGCTGTTGCTGTGAGTGAATTGTGTTCTGTAAACTGAGAGAGGAGGGTTCAATTTATAGGCAACTGGGAGGAGCAAACATATCCGCGTGGATGAAAGTGGAAGCGTGCACTGTTCATTAAATGCAGCTCCAGACTTTGGACACAAGGAATATCTTTTGAAAATTCAAACTGGTTGCTGTTTTTCAGCTTATCAGATTCGGATTTTTCCAATTTCTTTTCTTTTTGAGATTCTTTTCTTGGCTTATCTTTAAATAGCAATGCCTACTTTACCCTTACTTGGTTAGAAATGTTAGAAATTGTTAGAAATGTTAGAAATGTTAAAACTTTCATTAATTTTCTAACGAAAATTCTAACAACTCAAATTGGAGCACTTACAGTTAGCGGCGTTAATTTTTTCCACTAAATTCGTAAGTCCCAGTCCGCATAAGATATATTCTATATATATATATATATATATACTCCCTCCGTCCCACAATAATACCGAAAAATTTCCATTTTGGGCGTCCCACAATAATCAATAATTTTCCAAAATGGAAATGGGACCCACTTCTCTCTACTCACAACACTTTTTAAATTTACTATTCTCTCCACTCATTCTCTCTCCTATTTTACTTTTACACTCACAACACATTACATTTATCAATTTTTACCTTAATCTCCGTGCCGGGCCAAAAATTCTATATAATCGCGGGACGGAGGGAGTATATATATATATAAAGTGTCTAGTGTGTCACCACAGAGTAAGTCACATAGGGGTGTATCATAGTGGAGAAGGAAGTGCATCTAGAGTACTAGTTAATGAAAACATGAGTTGGTTAATTAACCATTCGAGTAGAAGATCTAGACATAATGATATGATGAGTGAATTGAATATACAAATAAACAATAATGAAAACAATGTAAAAATTAATAGTATACTATCTAAATAAGTAACGTGTAACAATCAATCCTTATCAAACTGGAAACCATCAACAGTAACAATTACAAAAATATATAAAAGTAAAGAAATATTTAATTTTATGTCAGTAAAAGCAATTAAAACAAAAGAACAAGTAGTACCTCTTTATTCCCATAATCAAAGTATAAGCTTATTTTTAACAAAATCAATAGCTAAATATATATCACAAGGATATAATTTTTTAATAATTGGATTAGTACAAACTGTAATTAAACAATTAACAATGAAGGGATTAGACACAAGTATTCATGTTGCATTAAGAGACTGCCGACAAATAAATTATAAAGATTCAATAGTAGGCCTAATAGAAACAAGTTTAACAAATAGACCTATATACTTTAATTGTTTTTCAAATTTTACTATTTCCCTTCTATACCCACATATTATGAAAATTTTACTCTAGATATTCTCACCCATAATTACCGTATGTTAGCAGGATCATATATTTATGAAATATTTTATAGATTACAATTTAGGGTCATGAATACATGTATTAGCCCTAATGCTATAAATTGAGAAAAATCCATAGGACAAATTGTATTTTGGGAAATCGATAACAATAAAGCAAATATCACTATACCTAAAACAATTCAATGAAAAGATATAAACTTACCTGAAAATTGGGTCTATCCATCCAAAACAGTACCAAAAATCCAGCAAATTGGAAGTACGACATAAGATCATATCATCCAACTTGATGATGTGTCAGTAGAAGTAAAGTTCAAAAGTACACAACCTTTTAATAGGAGAACAGTAAACCTTCCAACCATTAAGAAACTCTACTTCATACATACGGAGTATATTATAATACAAATTCTGACGAAGCCACTTCTTCACAGACTAATAATATTTAAATAGAATGTTCTAATTCTAATCCAGATGATCATACGTTTGACTAAAATACACACCCCCTGGTCTACATAGAGAAGGAGTCTTTGTTCATCCTTATGAAGACAGTGAGTACTCAATTAATGTATTAAAAGAAGAATTTATCTTAAATAAAAATATTCTGCGAAAAGATTTTAACAATCTATAATACAATACAAGGTCAATTAACCGTCTCTTATCTACCACATAAGTGATGGTTCAAATTGAAAGTTAGAAAAGTGATCCGGTAATCCAAATCCTCCCTCCCTCCTTCAACCGTCCGTAACTTCCCATAACCGTCCGTAACTTTCTATAACTTCTCAAATTCTCTCTCCCTCCTTCATCTGTCTGTAACTTTCTATAACCGTCCGTAACTTCCCATAACTTTCCAAATCCTCCCTCCCTCTTTCAACCATCCGTAACTTTCCATAACTGTCCGTAAATTCCCATAACCGTCCGTAACTTTTCATAACTTCCCAAATTCGCCCTCCTTCCTTCAACCGTCTGTAACTTCCCATAACCGTCTGTAACTTTCCATAACTTTCCACATCATCCCTCCCTCCTTCAACCGTCCGTAACTTTTCATAATCGTCCGTAACTGTTCGCCTCCCTCCTATTTTCCTTTTTAACTATTATTTCTTTTTGCAGATGACTTACGTTTTTTTTTTAACGAATTCACTAAGATTTGGTAAGATTCCTTTTTTTTAACAGAAAAACGATTATAAATAAATGATCATTTTTTTTTGTTTTTTTGACTATTTAGTATACTCCTTAAAAAAAAGTTTTAGGATTTATATATACTCTTTCTTTCAAAAAAGTTTGAATTTGGTATTTTTTATTTATTTATTTATGTGCATTCCAATTTGATTTATTTATTTTTCTCCTTTATTTTATTAGGATCATTTATTTAAGGCGTTTATCTTAACATAATAATTACTATTATATATAATTAAGTTTTTGAACCATTTTAGAAAAAAATGTTTGTACCTAAATCAATTAAAAAATCATTCATCATGATTACTTAAATTTTTTGTTACGAACCTTGGGTAAAAATAGGATAGGAAATATGCTATGAATTATAATTGTTATTACTTATTTATATGATTAATGGGTTGGGTTGGGGTTACGAAAAAAGAATAATGGTAAAATGGGGATTAAGAAAATATTTTTTACTAACCCTCAATGTATAATGGTCTGGATAATCGACTTCTTCATATTCTCTACGACAGTTACACAAACAAATTACCCTCCATCAAATGTTGATTATGGAACAAAGTAATCATCAGGATATTGAGAATATTTTTTTATATTTATTTTTTGAATGGGAGGAATGCAATTTCATCATTTCTTTAATTTGTGTACTGTCACCGTGTCAGTGACACGGGTAAGAGATTACTAGTAAATATAACAAACAAAACAGAAAATATTCTTTTATTATTATACAAAAGATAAATAAGAATATATAAGAAAATAATATTATGAATTTTGCCAAAACATAGAAGGACACATCCCATTTTTTGAATTCTTAGAAAATGATTACATATACAAAATTAGTGTCTTCAAAAAAATTCGAAAATTGAATAAGATAAATATCCAAACTGGTGGACCATCTGAATATTGTTATGAAGAAGAAAAACCACCATTAGAATCAGCATACTTTAATAAAAATGGTATAAACATTGGAATAAATCCAATAGTAGATATAAGATCAGTTAGTGAAAACGCCAAAGAAATTATTAAAGAAACATATTTGCAAAAATATTGGAAAAATTTAACCATTCATACATTAGGACAACAAGTAGACATAGTAGAAAACAAATTAGATAATATTACAAACCAAGTGTGTAGAATAAATTTAGATGATATCCATAGCTCATCAATTCAATCTCCATCTCCAACAGAAAATACTACCCCATTTAACAAATGATCACCAAGATTTCAAGAATATGTAAAAACATACAGTTCACCTAAGCAAAAAAAATCATAAGAAGTATGAAAAAATAATAACCTCACCAGATAACCCTTTTGTAGTAATAAGTCGAATTCTACCAAACTTATATGATCCGATAAGACAATTATCAGACCAAATTTATGCTCATCTAAAGATACTTTTTTGAGAAGATTATTCACTCTAGCTGACCCTAATGCCTATCATTGAAAAGAAAAATTTATCACAGGATTAACAAGTTTGTTCAATGTGAAAGTTCGAGAAACAATAGAAAAAAAATTTGGTCACGTATCATATGACAACCTAACATATGAGATTTGATCACCTCTGTAAATATTACACAGAATTAAGATTATGTCAAGATCTCAAATTACAAAATAAATTAAAAAGGAGAGTATGCAAACTAAAAAATAATTAGGACATTGGTGTGAACAATTTGGATTTGGAAGACTCCAAAGACCCAAAAAGAAAAATTATACTAAGTACCAACACCAATCAAACACGTATAATACTTTTAATAGATATAAGAAAAGACATACAAAATCTAGAAATAGTAAAAATCTGCATACTTCCAATTATTATAAGAAAAAAAGCCCTAACAAAAATATTAAAAAATACAACTCAGATAGTACTTGTTTTTTATGCAAAAAGAAAGGTTACATTGGAAAAAACTGTTATAGGAGAAAACAGAAATATGCAATTCCCTACAAATAAAAGAAACAGAACAAATATTAGATAAATTACACCAGCTTAATCTACAATTCGACATAGAAGAACAAGAATCACAAAAAGAGACATCATCAAGTATCACAAATAGTGACTGTGAATGTAACAATGAAATTTCTTTTTGTAATAATAAAAGAAATTTATTAACTGAATATGATATAATTTTGGAAAAAATTAAAGAAGTAAATGACCCTGCAATGAAAAAGATTTTTTTATAACAACTATCAAAGACAATTCAGGAGGAAACAACAGAAGAATCAAGTAAACCAACACAATATGAAGATGTCATTAAATTATTTGATATAAAAAGAAAATAGAAAAATGTTTCTTCTATAGATCTAAAGAACGAAATAAAAGAATTAAAAACAACGGTTAAACAATTGGAAAAAAGACATTTTGAACTAAAAAGAGACCACATTGAATTAAGAAAAGAATTCACCCTAGGAAAAATTAAGATTCAACTATCTACAAGTGATAAATCAACTGAACAAAAAGATAACACTGATAACGGCTTCATGAACAAAGCTTTAAATACGATAACAAAAGTCAAATTTCAAAAGTGTGTATGTTTATATTGATATGAAAATCAAAGATTTTGAGTTTATTGGAATTGTCATGTTAGACTCAAGAGCAGATATGAATTGCATTGAATAAGAATTAATACGATCGAAATATTTTAAAAATACCAAGCAAAGTTTATCAACGACCAATTCTATAAAAGTTAAAGTTAAATATAAATTCCAGACACTCATATATGTAACAATAACATTTGCTTCAAAACAAGTTTAATGTTAATTAAGTGATTTAATTTTAGAAAATTCATTTTTACAAATGTTATATCCCTACTCTGTATCTGAAAAAGGAGTTGAAACGAAAATATTAGGACAACAAATTTTATTCAAATTTTTATATTGTTTCTAAACATGATGTTAATTCTTTTTAATTACAAAACATATCTAAAATTAATTCTTTGCAAAAGCAAATCTTTTTCTTGAAAGAAGAAGTCCAAATAAAAAAGATTATAGAAAGGATAGAGAGGGAAAAATATAAAATAAAAATAGAAGAAATTAAAAATAAGTTCGAAAAATATTTATGTTCGGACCTACCAACTTCATTCTGGGACCGGAAAAAACACGTACTAATATTAGCATATGGAAAATATTTTAATGAAAACTTAATTCCGACTAAAGCATGTTCAATACAAATGAATTAAGAACTATTAGAATATTACAAAAAAGAAATTCAAGATCTTCTAAACAAAAAAATAATTAGGAAAAGTAAGTCACCATGGTCATGCACTGCTTTTTATGTACATAAAAGTGCTGAAATATTGAAAGAGGTGCACCTAGACTACTTATAAATTACAAACCATTAAACACAACCCTACAATGGATAAATACCCAATCCCTAATAAACAAGACATATTGAAAATATTACAAAGTGCTAAAGTATTCAAAGTTTGATTTAAAGTCTGATTTCTGGCAAATACAATCTGCAGAAGAAAACAGGTGCAATGAACAATATGAATGGAATATAATGCCGTTTGGATTAAAGAATGCTCCAAGTGAGTTTCAAAACATTATGAACGAAATATTCAATACATATACTTTCATAATAGTTTATAAAGATGGCATTTTAATATTCTATGATAATTTAGATCAACATGAAAAACATTTAATATATGGGGCAATTATCAAATAGTCCCTCATTCTAATGAAAACAACCAATAAGGACACACATTTTGAAGAAATTCCACCAGGTCCACGATTTATAATGACACCCCATTTTTTATAAAGGCACCCATGCAACATAAAAGGGACAGCTGTCGCTGTCCCTTTCTCCCCCTCTATTTTCGTTTTTTTCTTCTCCCAAAATTTTAAAATTAAATATCTTAAGATCTAGAACTCCAAAAAAAAAAAATTCGAGACCATTGTATTATTCGTATCGTCAAAACAAATCAAACTAGCAGCATCAACATATATTTTAGAGCAATATGAGATTATTTGATATATTTGTTAAGTTCACAGTTGTTCTAGTTAAATTCACAGTTATTAAGTTCATAGTTGTTAAGTTCACATTTGTTAATTCACAGTCATTTTTTTAATCTTTTATGGCTCTCTTTTTGCAATTTTATGAGATTATTTGACATATTTGTTAAGTTCACAGTTGTTTTTAATTAAGTTCACAGTTATTTTAGTTAAGTTCACAATTGTTTTTAGAATTTTATAGCTTTATTTTTGTAATTTTATGAGATTATTTGACCAATTTGTTAAGTTCATTATTGTTTTTTTTAAGTTCACAGTTGTATTAGTCCTTTATGGCCTCTATTTTTGCAATTTTATGAGATTATTTGACATTTTTGTTAAGTTCACAGTTGTTTTTAATTAAGTTCACAGCTGTTTTAGTTAAGTTCACATTTGTTTTTAGAATTTTATAGCCTTTATTTTTGCAATTTATGAGATTATTTGACCTATTTGTTAAGTTCACTATTGTTTTTTATTAATTTCACAGTTGTTTTAGTCTTTATGGCCTCTATTTTTTGCAATTTTATGAGATTATTTGACATATTTGTTAAGTTCACAATTATTTTTAATTAAGTTCACAGTTGTTTTAGTTAAGTTCACAGTTGTTTTTAGAATTTTATAGCCTTTATTTTTGCAATTTTATGAGATTATTTGACTTATTTGTTAAGTTCACATTTGTTTTAGTCCTTTATGTCCTCTATTTTTGCAATTTTATGAGATTATTTGACATATTTGTTATGTTCACATTTGTTTTTACTTAAGTTCACTGTTGTTTTTTATTAAGTTCACATTTGTTTTAGGTCCCAAATGGTAGGAATCAGGCTAGAGGGGGGGTGAATAGCCTGTTTAAAACTTTTCGTGAAAATGCTCTTGTGAACTTTGAAAGTGTGGAGTTGCACTAGCTAACCGGTGATAAAGGATTTGCACAGCGGTTTATAAGTTAGAAAACTTTTCAGACCGGTTAGGTTAGATATTGCAAACAGTAAAATAAAGTCTCATGCAGCAAGAACAAAATTCATTTCCAAATAGGGCAAACATGTTAAGCAGTAGTAGGAGTCAACAGGTTGTGACTGGTCAAGAGATTGTCAACCAGTTACAACTACATGAAAGTAAACAAACACACAGAAGAATGACACGTTGTTTGAAGAGGTTCACAGTGTTAAATAACTGCTACATCCTCTACCAAGTTTGGTCAGAACTTGGATTTGTGAAAGTGCACTACTATATTAATGGATCCTACCTATTACAAGTTGCAAGCCAATGATTGAAGGCTGCCAAACTAAAGGTGACCACTAACGGATCATGCTACAATAAAGACCTGGTGTTTTCTAGAGATGTGCTCACAAGTTGAGCGGATTTCTCTAGGGTGTTATATGTGAATCAATCAATGTGTTCCATAAGTAGTCTAATGAAGGAACACTACAGTATTGATTGAGGTGCTCAGTGTTTAAGTCCTACAGAGATGTCTAGTGAATAAAGGGACTTGCTTTGAATGCTTTGAACTAAGGAATTTGCAGGCTGGTAGTTCAAAGCAGCTCACTCTCAAGGATCATAAATGCACCAACCTTCTTCAATGCTCCAGGGAGGTTATTTATAGAGAACTTTCAAATGAAGGAGTCGTTGTCTTTGAAGAGGTTGCAATGATGACTTGAACAGACATGCCTTTGAATGGGAGTATATTTGCATTTAATGCTTGGGATAGGAGAGAGAAGATTTTCCATGAGTGGTTGGATGGATGTGAGTACTGGTTATTTTGACAATCCATTTTGAGCTTCTGACAGCCGCAGGAATGTCACTTCAGCGTCCATTCAGCATGCTTGCTTTACCAACTTTAGCTAAAGTAAATTGCTGGGTAGTTGGAAGCAATAAATGCTTCGGTTAGGCTTAGCTGATGGAAGCTTGTTGAGAAAGCCTTAACCGGCATGAGGAGAGATATAACCTATAAGGTTATATCAGCTAGGTAAGGCGACCGATTAGATAGGCACACCGGTTGTGTGATCAACCGGTTAGGTGACTTTACCAAGTAACTCACAGGCAAACCAAAGGAGAAATTCTTCAGGTCTTCAAGTCTTCAAAGCCTTGAGAAAATTACAAAAATAAATACTGGCACAAGTACTAAGGGGACCTATCATACATAGAAAAATTCTATTTGGTCTAATTAAAATTAGGGGTCCACATTAATGCTTGTTGTGATTGGGATTAAGCAATTCTAAACTTAAACATATATTTGACTAACAATCTCCTCCTAATTGCTTAAGTCCAATCACCCTAGGTTAGCATCATCTTGACTTAGTAAAAGAATGACTAAGAATTTATCTTTTAAATATGTCATTCCCTAAGCCAAGTGACAACTAGATGTAACCTAAGAAAGCTTACAAACGAAGTGAAAGCTTAAAATAAAAACAAATTAAGGTAAAAGGATTTTGAATGAGTAAACCTGCAAAATGAAACAGTTAGAACAGTTGGATCATTCAAAAATCATTTAAAAGAAAATAAAGGAAAAGCAAATCATTCAAAACAACAAAGATTTGAGTTCAAGGAAATCTCATTGATAAGGCTGCAACCGGTTTAGGGAAAGATTGAAAGACATAGTCATCATCGGTTACATTCTCAAATAGGTGCAACAGGGTCATCGGTTGGGAGGTTGTCCTTGGGATCTGCTGGTGGAGTAGCCGATGGAGTGGTCGGTTGAGGATGAGATTTCTTTGCAGCTCTCTTTGCTTCCTTCTCTTCTCTATTTCTTTTCTTCCTTGCTGACTTCTCAGCATCACGATCGGCTAACATCCTCTTGAGCACTTCATTTTCAGACTTCAGCTTGATCCTTTCAGTGTTAGTCTTTCTGAACAAAGAGGCCTGATCGGTCAGCTTCTGCTCGTCTTCCTTCAGTTTGAGGTTCAGCTTCTTGATTTCTTCATTTGCAATCTTGGGATCGGCTTGAGAGGCTTGAGCTAGGTCGAGAAGTTCTTTCTGGGATTGGATAGCAGCAGCTAGTTGGGAGGAAAGGTCAATTAATCTTTCATCTTTATCTTGAAGATCAGCAACGTAATTGGCCAAGTCCTTAGCATATCCATGCTCCATTCTGTCTAACCTCTTCTATTCCTCCTCCTGATTAGACTTAACCATGCTCGTAACCAGGGCATCATATAATTCACAGAGATCTCGAACTACAACGGGTCGGTTGAGCTCATCTTCAGAAACTGGTTGGGGAACATCTGGTGAAGGGTCAGTGTCAGCAACAGCATCACTGTCGGTTGAGGAGTCATCGGTCGAGGAACTGATAGAGACAGCCGGAGGATCGGTTGAAGGAATAGCAGTAAGAGATGAAGCTAAGATCGGTAGAGGAGTAAAGATTTGAATGGCAAGAGACTGGTCATCTGGAGAAGGGGAAGGATCGGTTGGGAGATCGGTAAGGAGCCTTTCGGTTAAGTGAGCAGAAAGTGTTGTTGGGGGATCGGTTAGAAGAGCAATTGGATGAACGGTTGAGGTATCGGTTGAAGGATCAGTAAGAGGAGAAAGAAGAGGCTTACCGGTCCTAGTTATCTGATCAGTCGGAGAAATGGAAATCTCTTCATCAACTGACTCTGAAGAAGCATCAGAATCAATGACCTGAGCAAAGTATTCATTGGGATCAGGAGTGACAACCACATCGATCTCCAAGCTAAGTGCAATGGCACTTTGAATATCATACGCCTCATCAAAGGCAGATGTAATCAGATCAGCAGCAACAGGGCCAACGGTAAGGCGGCTTGCCTTAACCGAACTAAAGGAATTACCCTTAGAGCAAGAAGAAGTAAAGAAGCTTGACGAATATTGCTCCAAGGTTGAGGATTGCCATTCCTCATAATTGAAAGTCTGGTTGCATTTGGCATCAACCCAACTCTGTGTGTGACATCATAAGTCCATCTCAAAATCCTTAATTCTAAGACTTGAGAGATTCTGTTGTTGACAGAGAGAAAACGCATGAATAGATTGGCGGTTGAGAAGGTGCACTCAATCGGTTTGGGAGCTGTACGAATAATTTCACCTTGAATTCTTATGTGAGGAAGCCTTTGGGATTTGGAAGGAGAGAACACAGGTTTCGGTTTGGTGGGAAAGTTGGTGACCAACTGTTGATCGGTTTTGGAAGGCTTTATTGGTTGACCCTTGGGCGATGCAAACCTTTTGCGAAGCTTAAGTGCAATAAGATTTTGACCTTTAAAACTGGTTTCCCCAGGGCCAACGGTTCTGGAGAGGTAGAAAGGAATATTACCTTTTTTCTCTTTCAACTTCTGATGCTCTTGGGAAAATGGAGGAGGATCAGAGACAAGCTTGTACTCGGCACGGCTAGAGATCTTTTCATGTACACCAAAACGGGGAATACCATGAGAGGTACGAGGAATGGAGGACTTAGTGGTATAATAATTTAGGGGAGAAAACACATCCTTCTGATATAGGCAAGGATCGGCATAGACCGGAGGAACAGCAGGATCCAATATATTAAACTCATCACCATCATCAGAAATTTCTTCCACCTCAAAGAAATCAGATTCATCATCAGAAACAGTGGAAGTGGGAGGCTCAGATTGTTTCTCCTCCTCAACCCTTGGAGGACTAGAAAGTAAGGCTTGAATTTCCTTGACACGACTGTCCAAGATAGAGGCTTGAATGGCTTGAGCAGTAGCCATAGCTTCAGCACGGGCTAGCAATCGGTTTTGCTCAACATCAAATAGGCTAGCAGCTAAGGCTTGTTGCATTTGAACATCATCAGCTGCAATCGGTTGAGATACTCCAACCGGTTCAATAGATACATCGGTTGGAGGGGTTGTAACCGGTGGAGTTACCATCGGTTGAGTAGTAACCGGTTTGGCAGCAATGCCTCCTCCCAGGGTGGTAACCGGTGACGTGTCGGTAAGGCCTCCTCCTAGGCTTCTAACCGTTGCCATCGGTTCAGGAGTGGTGAATACATGCTCCATGCTCTCCATTCGGTCAGGCTTATCATTATCAGAACTAGAAGTAGAGCTGGAACTAGACTTAGCAAGATCATCAGATTTCTCCTTTTCTTCCTCTTCCCCTTCATCTTCAAACATAGCATCTATCTCAGCATCAGAAACTGTAGGCCACTTAGTTTTGTTAGACTGGACCGATGAGAAGAAATCGGCAAGGGAGATATTGCCAGCAGCCTTAAGCTCAGTATCCATATCCAAAAGGTTGTCCAATAGATCCATCACATTCCTAATCAATTGATTCTTCCTTGGGCCAAGATAGATAGGTTCAGAATCAAAATTTGGGAGAGAGTCAAATTTCATCTCATACCTCCCGGACTGATAGAAGTCAGTCTCAATCAAAGTATATTCAGCTCCATATAGAATGGCAAAGTTTGCCCATACTGCTTGGACCATCATGTCCTGCCTTAATCTATCTTGAGCCAAATAAACAGCATTCCACTTGAGAGAAAGCTGATCGAAGAATTTGTTGTACCTTTTGATGAGACTGAGCCGAGAAGAAGTGAGATCATAGTCTCTGAGTTTGCAAGGCCGGCTGAAGTAGATTCCTTTCTCTTCATGTATGTTCCCAAAATCAATGTAGTCTTGGAGATTGCCAACCGGTACAGAAGACTTGTTGATTTCATGAAACTGAAGCAATTTCCTAATAAACGGTGGCAAATGATCAATGGGATATACCCAATTAGGTGAGGGAGCAGACTGAGGATTGAAGGACCATGGGTTGTTATGGAAGATATGGAAAGTGGGATCCCTGATCGATTGGCATCGTCGATAGGAGGGGTTGGAAGCATGACCGGTGATGGGAATGTCATCGGTCAGGGTATCATGGCTTAGTAACCGGTTAGGGATGAAAGGTATGAATGAGGAAATATCAGCTTCAATCCTATTCCTTCTATCAGCATTTTCTTTGGCAATTTGGGAAGGAGTTTTTGGAATTGGTTTTGTCTTTGAGGAGGTTGGAGGAGTAGGAGGTTTGGATGATTTTCTTGTTGTATTTTTGGGTCGGATAACGGTAGAGATAGGTTCGTTATCATCATTATCATGATCTGGAGCTTTTCTTTTGGCAGGTGAAGGGATCGTTGAGAAGGCATTGGTTGATCAAAAACAGGTTTGGGAGCATCGGTTGGCTTCTTCTTCTTCGGTTGAGAGATTTTCTTCTTGGCTGGTTGGGCTTCGATTGAAGGAGCAGTTGCAGTCACCGATTTGGCTTCCTTGAGAATTCTTGCTTGGTCATTCTTGTCAAATGCCTTGACAAAGGATTTTGGGACAGAAGGTTGATTACCAGATATAGCAAAAATGGATGGGATTCTCATAAGGATCCTACTCAGCAGAAGATAGTGAATTGGCTTGGCTTTGTTTGTTCTGGACAGAGGCTTCTCCTTCTGAAACTTCTTGAAAGCAATCAAAATCACTCTGTAGATGAAGGAACACCAATTGAATTTCCTTTGAAGCATAACAACAGCAATGGCTTCCCATTGTATCATAGTGATACAATGATGAGAGCCAGACCGGCAAATCACGCACCGGTCAATCACCTCAGCTAAATCATAGTGAACTGCATCAAGATCGACTTTCTTGTTTCCTTCACCGGTCACAAATGGATCGGTGCCACGAACACTAGCCCAGGCTAACTCCTTGTCTTTGGAAGTAACGGAGGATGAACCGATTGAGGGAATGGTAGGGAAGGCGTCGACAATGGAGGACGAAGAGAGAACAACTGATACACCTCCAACGGTTGAGGAAATATGGGACACAACACCATGCTTCAAAGTCTCATCCACTTCACCATTGTTGAAGAACTCATACCAGCTCGAACATGATGTCGTCATTTCCTTCCGGCATCAAGAATGGCAACAGACCAGCAGCAGTCAACATAGCCTGAAGCAGCTTTCCCTCTTCTGATTCGAAGAAGCTTGGGAGAATGTAACCTCCGAAGATGTCTTTCTTGGTTGGTTTGGGAGCCATCTGTAACATGAATCAAAGATCAAAACATTCTAAGTTAGAACACATTTCGAAAGAAAAGAATAGTCGTGATTTTAGTTTTTGAAAGATGTTCGTGTTCTTCAAGATGAAAGTATTTAAGGTTTTTAGAAAGTTTTACCAGGAAAGATTAAGGTTTGAAGAAAAAAAGAAATAACGAAGATTGTTTGCTTTGAAGGCTTGGAGCTTTTGCACAGAGAGATCTTAGAAAGTTGGAAAGGTTGAATGAATGTTTGAGTTTCCTTATATAGTAGAGAGAGAAGGGAGATGGAGGGGTTTTTTGAAAATTAAAAAAAATGTTTCATCTGACTGGCATGAATATTTAAGAAGATATTGAACACGATTTTAAATATGAAGGCTTAAAAATAGGTACGTGTGTGCAGCAGTTAGACAATAATGCAATAATGACAAAACGATAACCTTTTGATAAATTGGAATGATACAGAAGTTACCTTTTTGATCAAAATATTTTAAATTTGATCAACAATCAAGTACAAAAAGGACGGAAGTGGGAAGGAGTAGGGAATAGCCTTTTGAGGTGTCAGGATAGGGTGAGGCGGTGAAGCGGCTGATTTGATTGATGTGACCGATCGGTTGGGGCGAGCCGGTTAAAACGAATTGGGAACAGTAATTCGGCCGCAGTTCGTCGGTTAGGTAAAGAAACGATCGGTTAGGCTTTCTTATGACGTCACTGCTTGAGGCTTGACCGATCAAAAGGGTGATCGGTTAGACTATAATCGGTCAGGGGTGAAAGTTTGACCGGTTAGGAGAGAGAGCTTTGCATCGGTTAAGGGCCATCGGTTAAGGATAACTTTTATCGGTTAGGAGATGGAGCTTTAGGATATCTTGCATACCGGTTATATGAACCGGTCAAGAGCATCGGTTAGCACAAGTAATTGAGGCACCACCATGATCAGTTGAGAGCTTACACAGGCAACAAAGTTAGCACAATAAATTAACGAATATCAATCATGCCTAGTTCTCCTCTAAGGAATTCAAATTTTTAATGTCCAAGGGTTTTGTCAAAATATCAGCTAGTTGATAATCAATATGGACTTTTAAAAGAACGATGTTACCCTTTTCAACATGATCCTTGAGGAAGTGATATTTGATGTCTATGTGCTTAGTCTTTGAGTGCATCACAGATTGTTGAGAGCGATATGGCTGAGGTATTATCACAATAGATAGGACATACTTCTTGGGGAATTTCATAGTCCACTAGTTGTTGCTTCATCCATAGGATTTGTGAACAGCAACTCCCAGCGGCTATGTACTCAGCTTCAGTCGTAGAAGTAGAAATTGATGCCTGTTTCTTGCACGACCAGGAAACTAATCGGTTACCTAGAAATTGACAAGTTCCACTGGTACTTTTCCTGGTGACCCTACAGGCTGCAAAATCAGCATCTGAATAGCCAATTAGTGTAAATGATGAATCTTTTGGATACCACAAACCTAAATTTGCAGTTCCCACAAGATATCTAATAATTCTTTTAACAGCTTGCAAATGAGATTCTCTAGGGTCAGCTTGAAATCTAGCACATACACATACGACAAACATGATATCTGGTCTACTTGCGGTTAAGTAAAGTAGAGATCCTATCATACCTCGGTAGAGTGTCATATCTACTTTCTTACCGGACTCATCTTTGTCTAGGTGTACATTTGTGGCCATTGGAGTGCTTTGAGGATGAGCGGAATCAAGACCAAATTTCTTGATTAGATCTTTGGTATATTTGGCTTGATTGATGAAGATACCTTCTTGGGTTTGCTTGACTTGTAGTCCAAGGAAAAATGTTAGCTCACCCATCATGCTCATCTCAAATTTGCTCTTCATAAGCTTCTCAAATCTCTTGCATAATTTTTCGTTAGTAGATCCAAAAATTATGTCATCAACATATATTTGAACTAACAATGAATGACCATTATGCTTTGCAATAAATAAAGTGGTGTCGATTTTACCTCGTTCGAACTTCTCACTAAGTAGGAATTTGGAGAGAGTTTCATACCATGCTCGAGGTGTTTGCTTGAGGCCATACAAAGTTTTATTCAATTTGTAGACATGATTAGGCTTCTTGGAGTCTTCAAATCCAGGAGGTTGCTCTACATATACAAGCTCTTGAAGTTCCCCATTGAGAAAATCAATTTTCACGTCCATTTGATATAGCTTAAATTCTTTGTAGGCTGCATAGGCAAGAAATAACCTAATGGCTTCTAATCTAGCTACGGGAGCAAAGGTCTCATCATAATCTATGCCTTCTTCCTGTCTATATCCTTTTGCCACTAATCTAGCCTTATTTCTTGTAATTTTTCCAGACTCATCCAATTTATTCCTATAAACCCATTTCGTTCCAATCACAGTTTGATCACTCGGTCTAGGCACTAATTCCCATACTTTGCATCTATCAAACTGGTTAAGTTCTTCTTGCATAGCTTTTACCCAGCTGGGGTCATCAAGTGCTTCTTCAGTGTTCTTTGGTTCTATATTTGAGACCATAGTAGAGGAAAATAATCCATGTTGATCCTCCATGCTTCTTAACTGGCCTCTAGTCATTCTTGGACCAAAGACATCACCAATCACATTTTCCAAGGGGTGATCTCTAACTATTCTCACTTCCCTAGGAATGTCTTGCCTGACCGATTCTTGTCTTAGGTTTTCTAATGGAGGAGTATAATCGGCTAAGGGAGGTGTGACCGGTTGGGGAGATCGGTTAGGTGAGGGTGATACTGACTGATGGTGATCGGTTAGTGGAGAGGGAAATGGTAAGTTGATGTTTGAAATTGGGTCAGCTTCAGGTGGTGAATTGGGAATGGTAATATGAGGACTAGCTGATAAAGGATCGGTCAAGGAAATTTGAACATTGGAATGTCTAACCGACTGTGGAAAGAAAGAATCATCAACTAGGTCTCTACAGGTTACACCACTAGAGGCTGAAGGTTGAGCTGGAGGTTGATTTGCATCGATACCAGTGGATTGATTGGAATTTTGATTACTTGTTTCACCTGTCTCAAAAACACCAGAACTATCAGTACTATTTGGAGCCTTGTTAGACTTTAGCAAATCAAATTCATCAAAAGTAACATGAACAGATTCAACAATTTTCAACAACCGTTTATTAAAAACTCTAAATGCCTTACTGTGCTTGGCGTATCCAACAAAGATACCTTTATCAGCTTTTTCATCAAATTTACCTCGGCGCTCTTTACCGTTGTAAAGTACATAACATTTGCAGCCGAAGATCTTGAAGAAACCAATGTTGGGAATTCTGCCACGCCACAGCTCATAAGGGGTCTTGTTGTGAAACTTGTTGACTAATGATCTATTCTGGGTGAAGCATGCTGTATGGATAGCTTCGGCCCAAAAATACTTGGGAAGCCTGGCTTTGGATATCATTGTTTTCCCAGCTTCGATCAAAGTCCTGTTCTTTCTCTCAACTACACCATTTTGTTGCGGTGTTCCAGCAGCTGAGAAATTATGATCTATTCCATGATCATCACAGTACTGAGCGATTCCATTATTTTTTGAACTCCGTTCCATTATCTGATCTCATACTGATGATGTCACACACTTTTTGGGTTTGAAGTAGACAGTCTGGTAGCAACTTCATATGTATCATCTTTTGAAGCAAAAGTCTCTACCCAGGTATATCTTGAGAAATCGTCTACAACAACCAACGCATATCTGTTGCCCCCTAAACTGGCAGTAGTTGTGGGGCTAAACAGATTCATAAGTAGCAACTGGAGGCACCTAGAAGTGGACATGCAGGGCTTGCTGTGGAATGATTCTTTATGTTGTTTTCCTAATTGGCAGGCTCTGCATTTCCTTCCATGATCAGCAGATACTTAAGGTAAGCCGGTAACTAGATTTTTATTAGCCAGCTTAGATAGGTATTTGAAGTTCAAGTGACTGAGTCTCTTATGCCATAGCCAGGAGTTCTCACTGATGTTCTTGGCTACAAAACAAACATTAGTAACATTCGAAACATTGTTTAAATCTATAGCATACACGTTACCTTTTCTATATCCAGTGAGAAGTGTTTCACCTGTAGCAATGTCTTTCACATAGCAATTGAAAGAATTGAAAATACAATGCATACCTTTATCACAGAATTGTGATATAGAGAGAAGGTTGTGTTTCAGACCATCCACCAAAGATACCTTCTGTATAATAACTGTACCTCTTTTGATGGATCCACGACCAATAATTTTACCCTTTGCGTTGTCACCAAAGACAACTGGAGGACCAGATGCTTCTTCCAGATCGGTTAGGAGATCAGCATGTCCAGTCATATGCCTAGAGCATCCACTGTCCATAATCCAAACATCCTTACCGGCATCGGTTGAGGCCATTAAGCATTCCTGAAATAAAACAGTAAGCTTATGGTCCCCCTTATTCTTTCGGGTCCAAAGAGTTAGTTCCTCTTTGACAGCCATACCTGGCCACCACCTGAGTTTTTAGACTTAGTGGGTCCAGATAAGTGCTTCAAGAGGCATTCATAAGCCTTGTGACCAATAAAACCACAGTTTGTACATTTATTATAAGATGGATGTGAGGGTTTAGATGAGGTGATGTTCAATTTTGCCAATGCTTCAGAGGGGTTTACTGATTGAGCAGAAACAGATCCTTTGGGGACAAAGGTAATGGATTTAGCTTTGTTGGCCGGTTGTGTCGGTTTGAGAAGTCCTTTACCGATTGAGGAGCCCTTACCGGTTGGTTGACCGGTGACATTTGTCTTACCGGTTACTCCTTTACCGATTGAGACTGCCTTACCGGTAGAGGTTTCCTGTCCAGCAACTTGATCAACAATTTTAATTCCACCTTTGTTGTCTCCATCGCTGAGTGGGACATATTGTCCTAGCTCAGAATCAGCTACCTCGGTCCATTGGGATTTGTTCTTGTTAATTAGGGCCTTCATCTGTTCCTTCACCTTGGGATAGGTGTATGGAACAGAACTGAAAGGTCTAGTTAACTCTCTCTTAATCAATTTGGATTGAGCATCATCAAATTTACCCATCAAGTTCTCAGTGACAGACTTAGTAACTAGTTTGTCTTTGCTGATGTTTTCATTGCTACTGGAACCAAAGCCTATACCAGATGTCACATCTCTGTTAGGAGACATCTGATCTTGTACAATGGTCTCCACAACATCTCGACATCTTGTAAAGGTGTCAATAGATTTTGAAAGATAATTATTCCTTGACACAAGATCAGCAACTTGACTATAACAGATATTCAGTCTCTCAGTGAGTTCTTGATTATCTTTCTTCAACTGATCAGACTCTAGCTTACTTTCTTTCAAAACTTTTATTTCAGCTTTCAAAGAGTCATTCTCAGTTGTGATCTTTTTAAAATTAGCAGCCATAATTTTGTGAGCTTCATTTAATTTTTCAAAATCTGAGAAGAGCTCATTCATCACCTCTGCCATTTCAGACTTAGACATATTAGGCATAGGATCAATGGTAGGCTGAGAGGTTGAGGGTGATGGTTCAAAATTTGGATCAAAATTTGGTAGTGATGATATCGATTGAGGGCTCGGCTCGGTTAGGGGCTTTAAGAAGTGAATCGGTCGGGGCTCAAGCATCGGTTGATGAGAAGTGATCGGTAAGGCTTGAGCTAGGTAGGTCTGTTGAATTGGTTGCATCAGCGGTTTGAGAGTGGGCATGGTTTTACATTGACCGTAAAGGGATCCACCTATGTTCTGGATTTTGAAGTTGTATGGGTTACCTGCCTCTTCCTTGGGAGTAGAAATGGGTTCGTCAAAGTAGGTCAAGGGAGATCTCATAGGTAGGGTCTGGTCATTATAAGATGATTGTTCATTGGAGTTGGGGTATCTATAGATAGGTGACTGCAAGGAGATGGGTTTATCATCGGTTCCATCAATAGCAACAAAACTGACATCAGCTTCTTCATCTATGTCAGCATCCTCATTCTCAGAGTCAGTCTCGAACCAAACTGGCATAGCTTTTTCTGGGCCCATCCTCAAAGCAACTAAGCTCTTAGATTTAGATCTAGGATTTTTCTTGAATGGTTTCTTCCTCAAAAATTCATACTTCGGTTGAGGACATTTGGAGGCAAAATGGTCGGGTTTTCTACAATTGTAACACACAAGCTCACCTTGGGCATTCTTTCCGTTGGTTGAGGTTGAGGTTTGGCCTTTCTTTTGAAAGTTCCTAGATCTTTGGAATGATGAGGATTTGGGTTGGAAGGATTTGCTGTGAGTTTGTTGGGATTTCTTAAAATCTTTGAACTTTCTATAGTTTCTAGCGAAGGCAGCAAATTCATCTTCTTCCTCAAAAATCACACTAGATGATGTATTGGTTTGAGTTGGTTGAGGCTGAGAGATTGAGGGAGAGTCATTGGTAGTAGGTTGGCTGGTAAGTATAGAAGAACCAGGGAAGATCTCGGTCTGAGCTGGCAGAGATAGATTTTTAAATTTTTTTTGAACTCCACTCAGCCGGTTGAGTTCTTCCTCATATAAAAACAAAGTAGACACAATGTTATGAATATGAGTAACGTTCAAATCATGGCATTCTTTCAAAATAGCAACCTTTACATGCCACAAGTCTCCAAGAGAATTTAGGAATCTCATGTTTAGGTCTTTCATAGTGTAAACTCTACCTAAAGATGCACAAGAATTACTCACCTCGCAGAAACGGTTGTACGTTTCCTTTAATGTCTCATTTGGATTCTTCTTGAAGGACTCAAACTCAACAACGCTTTTGTAGAGTCTGTTGTCCTTGGCCACTTGATCTCCTTCAAAGTATCTGAGTAGACTCTGCCATACTTGTTGAGCAATCTCATAGCATTGTACTTGTTTGTATAGTCTGTCATCAAGTCCTGAGGTTATGATGTGCAAAGCTTTTCTGTCCAAGGAATCACAAAGTTTGTCATCCTCAGTCCATTCTTCACGTGGTTTTGGCACATAAGTTTCATAAACCTCAAAATCTTGTTCAGACATTCTATCTGCATGATCCATGAGAGGAGTTTTGGGTGCTCTAGTTGCAAGATTGATTTTTAGGGGTGTCATGGGACCATCTCTGACTACAGTGGTTAACCTATCATCTATTGAGTCCAAGTACCGCATGATTCTGTTTTTCCATACTGGAAATTTGTTTTCGTTCAACATGGGAACAGTTGTCAAGTTGTATGTTTGCATGATTTTTCCTGCCATTTTGGAATTGGCAATTCAAGCGGTTAAGCTTGGAAAAGTGGTTTTCGAAAATTGCTAGCTCTGATACCAATTGTTAGGTCCCAAATGGTAGGAATCAGGCTAGAGGGGGGGTGAATAGCCTGTTTAAAACTTTTCGTGAAAATGCTCTTGTGAACTTTGAAAGTGTGGAGTTGCACTAGCTAACTGGTGATAAAGGATTTGCACAGCGGTTTATAAGTTAGAAAACTTTTCAGACCGGTTAGGTTAGATATTGAAAACAGTAAAATAAAGTCTCATGCAGCAAGAACAAAATTCATTTCCAAATAGGGCAAACATGTTAAGCAGTAGTAGGAGTCAACAGGTTGTGACTGGTCAAGAGATTGTCAACCAGTTACAACTACATGAAAGTAAACAAACACACAGAAGAATGACACGTTGTTTGAAGAGGTTCACAGTGTTAAATAACTGCTACGTCCTCTACCAAGTTTGGTCAGAACTTGGATTTGTGAAAGTGCACTACTATATTAATGGATCCTACCTATTACAAGTTGCAAGCCAATGATTGAAGGCTGCCAAACTAAAGGTGACCACTAACGGATCATGCTACAATAAAGACCTGGTGTTTTCTAGAGATGTGCTCACAAGTTGAGCGGATTTCTCTAGGGTGTTATGTGTGAATCAATCAATGTGTTCCATAAGTAGTCTAATGAAGGAACACTACAGTATTGATTGAGGTGCTCAGTGTTTAAGTCCTACAGAGATGTCTAGTGAATAAAGGGACTTGCTTTGAATGCTTTGAACTAAGGAATTTGCAGGCTGGTAGTTCAAAGCAGCTCACTCTCAAGGATCATAAATGCACCAACCTTCTTCAATGCTCCAGGGAGGTTATTTATAGAGAACTTTCAAATGAAGGAGTCGTTGTCTTTGAAGAGGTTGCAATGATGACTTGAACAGGCATGCCTTTGAATGGGAGTATCTTTGCATTTAATTCCTGGGATAGGAGAGAGAAGATTTTCCATGAGTGGTTGGATGGATGTGAGTACTTGTTATTTTGACAATCCATTTTGAGCTTCTGACAGCCGCAGGAATGTCACTTCAGCGTCCATTCAGCATGCTTGCTTTACCAACTTTAGCTAAAGTAAATTGCTGGGTAGTTGGAAGCAATAAAATCTTCGGTTAGGCTTAGCTGATGGAAGCTTGTTGAGAAAGCCTTAACCGGCATGAGGAGAGATATAACATGTAAGGTTATATCAACTAGGTAAGGCGACCGGTTAGATAGGCACACCGGTTGAGTGATCAACCGATTAGGTGACTTTACCAAATAACTCACAGGCAAACCAAAGGAGAAATTCTTCAGGTCTTCAAGTCTTCAAAGCCTTGAGAAAATTACAAAAATAAACACTGGCACTAGCACTAAGGGGACCTATCATACATAGAAAAATTCTATTTGGTCTAATTAAAATTAGGGGTCCACATTAATGCTTGTTGTGATTGGGATTAAGCAATTCTAAACTTAAACATATATTTGACTAACAAAAAAGATAATAAGTATTTGGGCGTTGCGATTCATAGCCAAGTGAAGAAAATTAAGCAAGAGATGGAGAAAATCGTTTATCCGGTGCCGGAGATGAGACCGGTTTTGAAAGAGGTTCAGCGGTCACCGGTGGAATGGTGCCGGAGATGAGACCGGTTTTGAAAGAGGTTCAGCGGTCACCGGAGTAGGGGAGACGGTCGCCGGAGCAGGGGATGCGGTCACCGGAGTAGGTGGAGATGGTCATCAAAGGTGGGAGGGGAGAGGTCGCCGGAGGTGGGAGGGGAGGGGTAGCCGAAGGTGGGTAAGGTAGAGAGAGAAAGTAGGTGGCTGCAGATTTTCAAAATGAGTGTATGTTTGTGTATTTATCAAGTACTAAATGATTGTTGGATCTCATGGTAATATTGATTTATGACATTGGACTAGCTGGTTGATTTCCATAATATGTGTCCTTATTGATCATTTGACTTGGTTTTGAAGGATCCATTGGTAATTCTCCCTTAGTATATTCTATAAAATTGTAAAAAGAAACGGATTAGTTTTATCAAAGACGAAAATGAAATTGTATCAAACCAAAATAAGATATTTAGGTCAAGAAATTACTAATAGTACAATCATACCAATATAACGATCAATTGATTTTGCTGATAAAATCCCAGAAAAAATAAAAGATAGAACCCAGTTACAAAGATATTTAAGATCTTTAAATTATGTGGCAGAATTTTTCCTAATCTAAGAAAAAATTGTAAACCACTTTTTGATATATTAAAGAAAACCCCACTCCCTTGGACAAATGAACATACAAAAGTAGTATTACTCATTAAGAAAAATATTAAATCTCTTCTGTGTTTGGCTCTTTATGACCAATACGCCCCAAAGATCGTTGAAACAGATGCCTCCGAAATAGGATATGGTGAAATCCTTAAACAAACTATTAAATGCCAAGATCAAATAATAAGATACCATTCAGGAATTTGGAACACAACTTAAAAAAAATATTCAACAATTAAAAAAGAAATATTATCAATTGTTTTATGTATAACTAAATTACAAGATGATTTACTAAACCAAAAGTTTACTACCAAAGTCGATTGTAAAGCAGCAAAAGATATATTGTAAAAAGATGTAAAGAACTTAGCTGCTAAACAAATATTTGCAAGATGGCAAACACTTTTATCTATTTTCGATTTTGAAATCATTCATATCTCAGGTAATGAAAATTATATTCCTGATTTTCTAACTAGAAAATTTTTACAGGGACAATGATCAGGGGAACGACCCCTACGAAGAAGGATTCTCCTAAAAACAAATCAACAATAGAAACAAAAGAAGAAACGAATGTGAAAACTGTTGGGTATGCATACTTTAACCCTCCTTGTCTTAGATTTAATTTGATTGATACCATAACCTCATCTATATTTTCTGGACTTTAGTCATATATGTAATGAAGCTTAGAATTCAATTTTTTAGTACAAGTCCAATTTATAGAATAGGATTACTTAGGCTTGAAGACTGAAACAAATGCATTGGTTATGAGATTTCAAGTCAAGAGGTTTTGAAGTCATGCAAAACCGCAGTGCTAGTGCAAATCTCATGAACGAAACCACACTTAGGAATCCACTAGTTCAAACCTCAACATGAAAATGCACTTAGAAAACCGAAAGGCAAACCTCATCTATGAGATCGAAAATCATAAACCGCATCTCACCAACCTCATCCAATGATTGAAGACTTGAAGAAATTGTACCATCTTGATTGATTGATCCACGTCAGCAACGTTGAGTCAACTACGAGTTCAATCAATGTGTCTAACGGTCACTTAGAGTTTAAAAGAATTTGAAAAGGTGACAAATGTACTTCATTTCAGAATGTCGTATGAGGTCCGTACAACCTTATCAACAACTTCTGAACAAAAGGACAAAAATGGACACGTGGTGCAATCAGACCGCATCAGCACTGTACTTGCTACAACTGTTCCAAATGGCTACCTTTTGGTGCATGGGTATAAATATTCCCAATCTTCATCATTTGAAGATTTCTTGAGAATATCCATTTGATAGAGTCCTTTGAAGATTTGAAGAAATTTACAGATTTCCAGAATCCTTGAATCTTTATCTTCAAACCTTCATAGCTTCAAAAACAAATTTCCAAGCCTAGAAATTCAAGCCTTTGTAACACTTCAGATTTATTGAGCTCTAAATCACACAGATCTAAAGAGCCTTGAATATTGATAATCACACACACACCTCACTTGATTAATCACATATATTATATCATTTGAGATACACCCGTTATAGTATAGGATTTGCTTCATTGTTTAAATTTTAGATTTGAATTTAATTAATCTAAACTTGTAATCTCCCTCAACATCTAATACAAAATCTATTAGTATAATACTAACCATCTTGATAGTGGACGTAGATCATTTACGATTGAATCACTCTAAATCTTGTGTTCTTTAATTTCTGCATTTTCTTTATTATTTATAGTTCAAACTAATTTGTCTTATCTTGATCTTAATAGGTTTATCAGATTTGTGAATTGTGTTTAAAGTTAATCACTGTCAAACCTCACTTTTATTATTTTCTAAACCGCATAATCAAACCTCACTTTGTTATTTAGAAATTCCATTGTGCATTTTACAAGCCTCACTTGTGGTTTTGATACATTGCAAGGGTGGTTTTGTAAGCAAGAGGTTTATTTGCAAAAATGGTTGAAAAATTTGTAACAACTATTCACCCCCATCTAGCTGTTTTTCACCCTTGTTGCCCCCTTTGGGACCAACAAGTGGTATCAGATCCAACACGTTTATAAAACTATTTTTGTTTTTCAATCTTAACAGCTTGGGTGTAGATTCGTCACGGCAAACTCAAAAACCATGACAACGATTAACTAATCACACATTACTTTACTAGATGAAGACCACTTTGACATCTGGAAAACTCGAATGATAATCCATTTGGAGACCAATGATGAGATGTTGGTGGACTACGTAATCAATGGCCCCTTTGTTCCTACGAAGGCCAACACAAATCCTGCCACCAACACTGCCACCTCAGAAGTCAAGAAGCTGAAAGCTGAATGGACCGATAAAGAAAAAAGATTGGTTGCTTTGGACAGTAAAGCTAGACATATCATCACTGGAACTTTGACTGTCTCAACTCTTCAGAATGTAATGAAATGCAAAACCGCAAATGAGATGTGGGATGCAATTGAAATCTACCTTGAAGGAGATGACCTTCGCAAGGAAAACAAGAAATTTGCTATTGAAAGGAGAAACAACAACTTCAACAGGAAACCCTACGAAACCTTGTGTCAAACCTATGACGCTATGTTGAGGTAGTAAATTCTTGTCTCTCTTTTGGTAAAGTTTTAACTGATAAGGAAATCAATACGACATTCCTTGTGGCTTTAGGTTCTAGATGGGTTCACAAAGCCACTTTTCTTGATGACTCTAAAGATGTGAATACTTGTACTCTAAGTAACTTGTATGCAAATCTTAAAGTTCATGAACTCAAGATGGATCATATTGAAAAGGTTGAAGGAAAAGTCAAAACACTTTCTATGTCTATTGTTGAACATAAGGAGAAACCTTCTTACTCTAATCAAACCTCAGATTCCTCAGATTCCTCTATTTCAACTTCTTCTCTCATCGATATGGATGACAATAAATTTGCCATGTTTGTAAAAAGGTTTCAAAAATTTCGTAAAAGCTCAAAACCATTTTCAAAATGCAAACATTCAACAACTTTTTCTAAGGCTGCTGATACAAAGAAAAAGAGTGACATCGTCTGCTACAACTCTAGAAAGTCTGGCCATTTTGCTTCTAAGTGTCCACAGCCAAGGTTTGAATATTTGAAAAAGAAAACCTCTCCTGCGAAATTTCTCGCCGCAAGGGAATGGTTGCTCACTACAAGAAACTGAGGTATTAGGGTCGGCACTTTCCCGTCCCAAATGATCATTTGCCGTCCTTAATACTATTTAGGTCGGCCTTTAGGTCGGGAAATGGGGGTCCTAAATAACATGTGACTCTAAAAGTTTTAGGGCCCCCGTCACCGTCTCAAATACTATATTTAGGTCGGGATTTAGCCGACCCTAATAAAAAATAATTTCTTTTTTTTTTGCGGAAATTTTTTGGAGCCAAATAGTTTTTGGTACCCGTTATTAGGGACGAGATTGCCGACCCAAATAATATTTGGCGCCTTTTTTTTTGGAGGAAAATTATTAGGGACCCTATCGCCCGACCCAAATATATTTTTACGCCAAAATCACATTTTTTGTGGGAAAGCAATTAGGTCGGATATAGACTACCCAAATAAAATTTGGTGTCAAAATGTGAATATTTACTATTAATTATCAAACACTACTAATCTTCTACTAATTATATATATACACATGCATACATTATACTTGTAAATATATCAAATTATAATTGTAAATATATCAAAAGGACCTGACAATAAGAAAATAATGCATTAACTAAATTTAATAAACCACATCATCTAAATAAAAAGTCAACTGTTACCTAATAATTGAGGTAGATGAAATAGAAGGATTCAATACTCCTTTTAAAATAATTTGATCTAAAACTATTCTCTAAGTCAAAATCATCCATATTGCATATTGCATACGTGGAACGTGCTCCCCCAAAACATTGTTGCTGATATCATTCCTCCATCACGCTCCCTCGATCTTCACAAAATCGTACATTGATGGAGCTAACTCGAAGGAATCTCAAGAAAAGACAATGACTGGAACTTCAACCAAATCTGTTATTTCATGAAAAATAATGATGGGTTTTCTTAGCTAGCTGAAGAACAAAGCAATCTGTAAGAAAAAGAAAAAAAGAAAAAGTAATAAAGAAAAGAGCAACCAAGAAATTGAGATTTACATCACAACAAGCATTAGCAAAAAGAATTTGGGCAGAGAAAGAAAGAAAACATGAATCCTGGAAAATTGTTGTTCACTACACATGTACATTAACCAGCTGAAAATGGTATATATAATTTTAGCTTGATCAAACTGAGCCGAACTAAACATGCCAAGGAAAGAAAGACCAATCTGGCTGTAGATCCTAAGAGAAAATAGACGACCGGTAAGAAAGACCAAATATGGTTGTAGAATAAGTTATGGAACCTTGCAAAATATACACTGATGCATTTTTTAAGTGTTAGTGGACATAACAACAACGTTCAAATATATACCAAGTCGAGCACCTCATCAAAAACAAATTAAGTGGATATGTAAATGAACTAAGATCTGGGAAAACAAAATGTCAATTGTGGTCCTGGCTCAAACTGGATTAGTCGGCACCCAATTGGACACGAACATGTGCCAATGATAAATTTTTCACGCTTAAGTTGTCGATGACAATATTTTGTAAGTAATGCTACATTTCATACTATTAGGTTCTGATCTTTTCAACTTGATTTGACATTTGTGAGATCGGTTAGATATTTATAACTTAACGCGAGGACATACTGACTAGACAAATCACATGGATAATACATCAGGTTGGAGTAAAATTCGGGAATTAACAGTTCAATTTAGGCAATTGCTTTTTGAATACGTATCACAACCTTTAGTGGAAAGAACATGAATAGATTGAAACGTTACCTGTTTCTCCCTCATTAAATGAGCACACTTCTCGGCAGAAATTTGCAGCCAGCTTAGAACCTGATAGTTGAGAAACAGGAAACCATGCCAGTGAAAAGCTTAAATAAGCATAAGTGTGTGCTTATGTTTGTGGTTGCTGCACTCTAGAAGCATGTTCATAGCAATCGATAATTTACAGTGAGTAAGTTATTATCCAATTGTCAGTAAATCTGACTAACAACATTTGCTTAACAGGTCAAAATCTGCAAGACTTATTCGTTTACCAAATGTGGAAGAAGTTGAAGAAGGAAATCATGCATTAAATCAGAACATAAATCCAAGAACCATAAAAGACAAATGAGAAGTAATGAAACACATCCAAAAATCAGGCATATCATGCCAATGAATCACATAAAGCAATACCGACCATTTAACAAGTAATCAACACATCCAAAAATCGAACAAACCATGTCGATAACAAAATAGTATCATGATATAAGAAACATTGGCGTATTCACGCTAGCAAAATCTGAGACGGGAACATTTCAAAAGAGTTCTACACAAAATGTTGGACACATATTACATCTGTACACATAATTATGTATTATCTATCAACGTATAGTATTCCATTAACATAAAGACGCAGATCATCAAGACTCAAAAGGGAAGGGGAATAGACAAGGAATTATCATAAAGCTCGTCATAGAAGGTAAGAGAAATTATAATTCATATTTCTGCAGTGGCCAACTGAAATCTAAATGCACTAGAACCCTAACAGGGGGCTATCATGCAGTAAAGCAAAGTTCAGCAAACAGAAAAACACAAAATGACTATATTTTAGTAATTAAATTATTAAACGGCGGAAAGAGCATGTACCTCTATGTTATGTTTGGTTTCTAGAGTTAGACCCGTGACCACTAGATGGCCCGGGGCTTAGATACAAAATATAATGACACCAAAGAAAGCTGACAAGCACGGAACTTGGACGGTTGGACCGACTGCAAAGCAAACATATCTAAGTGCACCCCTGCTCAGTTAAAAACTTTGCAAGGTCAGCTCCATAGTTTGGGTTCCAAACACACTTATGCCCTGTTTGGTTAACGGTTTAATAAGGATATTTACCAGAAACCAGCCCTTGGTTCAGCACTCATATGCTATTTTTGGGTTCAATTTCAGAGTTCAGGTTGGACTTTTTAGACACATTATCTTCCGAATTGAGAGAACCTTCGTTAAATGGTTGGTTTATCAATTCCTGCTACGCCCACTGCCAAACAGGGAACAAAATCAGTTGGATTGGGGATTCTGCTTCAATGTTGGATAACAAGGTTACAATTTTCATTATCCATTTCTGGCTTTATTTTCTTCTAATTTAGGAAATTTATGATATCTAAAAGAATCATGTTGTTGCTATCTTCTCGCAGGCTATAGCAGAGGCAGTCGGTGACTGGTTTTATGACAGCAGCAGGTTTCAAAGTATTGATAAAAAAAACATATTTCATAGAAAAAACTTTATATAGGAAATTATACACTTTACAATGAATCATTTACAAGTCACAGAGGATCAAAACAGAGCAGAAGCTTCACAAGCATAATTACATTTAGGCGTGAACTAAACAGAGTAGATTTAGCTGCTCAAAATAATTCAAATTTTGCAGACACCAAGATTCACAAGATGTATTCCATCTCTGAACACCAACAAATGATATATGTAAGAAAAAAAAAGTCATACCAGGTGGCCCTAGGTACTAGGAGATTTCAACCGTAGCAAGTATGAAAGAAATTCAGGTGCGATAATCAAGCCTTCAAAAATATACATATACAAATCGAGAAACATCAGTAGCAAAAGAAGACAAAGAGAGATAGGTTACCTAGATGCTTCACTCGAAGATTACCCCAACTGAGTACAAAATTACGCTAACAGGACCGGAATACACGAACAGTACCAGAGCAAAATGACGCGAACAAGAAGTCACCTAACAGAAGTAAAGAAGAAGAAATCAATTTGCTAGGGTTTACAGTAGTAGATTAAAACCTACTGAATTGTTGATAGAGTCAGCGTGTTAATCAGAGTAGACGAGGGAGAGGGAGAGGGAGAGGGAGATGAGAGAAAAAGATGGAGTCGGCGTGTTTATCCGTTCCGCCGCTGAATAGAGAAAACGATGGATTCGGCGGCGTGTTAATCAGAGTAGACGAGGGAGAGGGAGAGGGAGAGGGAGAGGGAGAGGGAGAGAGGGAGACGTGGGGTTTTGGGGTTAAGTCTTTTTTCATTATTTAATTTAATAGCTTTTGTTAAAACCGTGAAATTAAGGACTTCAATGTGCCGTCCCCAAAATTAGGATTTTTGCAATAGTCTTATTTAACCGGTAATAGGGACTATTCACTTTGTCCGACCCAAAAAACCTAGTCCCTAAAAATATCTTTTTTTTGTAGTGGCTAAAGAAGAAGCGAGAACAAAAGAGTTAGCTACTTGGATTGAAACTGATTCTGATGAAGAAAGCGAAGACGAAACCAAAGAGGTAAATCTCTGGCTTGTAGCCAAGGATGATTTAGATAATGAGTCAACGGAGTCGCTTGAAATGGAAGAAGAGGTTGTTTCTAAGAAAATCAAGATTAGGGCTAGTAGTGAGAACTATGAAGATTTAAAACTCATTCCTAGTTATAAAATTAGAAATAGTTCTTATTATCGTCCCATTTTTCCATCCAAAAATGAAACACCTTCAAAAACTATTTCAACTCCAAAAGTTTTGAAAATGGTGGAAGAGGTCTCTTCTATGGAACATGAAGAAATGTTTAAGAAAGCTGAAGTGATGATCCAAAAATTTGAAAATGTTAAGAAAGCTTTGTCTTTAGCAACTAATGAAATTACTCATCTTAAGACGGAGAAAACTATATTGAGGTCTGAAGTTACACTTTTTTGAAGGATCAAATCAAAAGCATAGCTCCTATTAATGAACTAAACCTCACTCTGGAAATCAGGTTGCTGCACTTCAAATTAGAAACGATGACTTGGTTGCTCAAAATAATAACCTTCAAAAGGTAATTGATGAACAGACCAAATCTCGTGTTACCATGGATCAAATTCTTGAATCTCAAAAGTCTAGTGGTGACAAAGAAGGCTTGGGATTCCAAACTGGTGACAATTTGAAGTGTGCATCCTGCTGTGGAAAGAATGAGGAATTTTCAAAGCAAACTCATGAAATTTTTAAGGAAAAGCATTATGTTTCAAAGGGTAAAGGACAGGAACCAAATGATAAACTCAACTTACACTATTACTACCCTAAGGAACAGTTTGGGAAAATTTCCAAAATGAATGAAAAAGATTCAGAGGATGAAATCGCAAATGAGGTTCCATTTATGGCTGACCACACTTCTTTTTTGACCCCACACCCTGCTTTTAAAAGCAATGTGAGCGTTCCTAGAAAACCCGCGGTCAAACCTAAATTGACTAACTTTGAAAAGGTTAAAAACCCTGTCCCAAAAACAGATGCTAATCCTAAGAAAAGCAAAGAGCATGTTAAAACTTAGTTTGCTTTCAGCTTTCATCACTGCTCTGTGTGTGATGGTTTTGGTCACAAGGCTGTAGAATGCCTTTTGAGGTTCACACCTAATGCCAGAAGAATAAAGGGAAACTCATTTTTAAATATTTATTTTTTAGGTACTCTGCTTAATGGCTGGTCACTCCAAGGCAAAATCAAATTAATGGTATCTTGACAGTGGATGCTCAAGACACATGACTGGATATAGATTTTTATTGGAAAATGTCATTGAAGCAAGCGGTCCATCTGTAACCTTTGATGACAACAACAAAGGAAAAATAATAGGATATGAAACAATAAGAAGAGGAAACCTCACCATTGAGAATGTTTCACTTATTGAAGAACTCAAGCATAGTGTAAGTACCCAAATCTGGCTAATGCCTTTCGGTTAAGTTTTTCGGAAATTCCCCGAACTTTCCTAAAGTTCAGGGGCAATTCGGGAACTTTCCCAAACCTTCCAAGGGGTAAAGGAATTGCTAGGAATTAAAATTCCACGTAGTCCCTCGCTGGAAAGGCCTTCTAGAATGCCACCTTGCATGGTTCTTGAAACAGGCTGAGTCACTAAAGGATAAGACCGCACGACTTCATTTGCCAAGGGTTAATGCCGCACGGCTTCATTAGGAAACACAAAACTGCCTATAAATAGAGGCCTCCTCTATTCATTTTGATATAGAATTTTGAGCACTGTTACTCTGCCAAATTCAAACCACGAATTTACAGAAACCAAAACCCTCTCAAAATCACATCCCTCCTCTCCAAAACTCATCCAAAGTCACTCCTTCCTTAGGAAAACCTCAAGGGAGATAGAGGAGCACCACCATTGGTAACCTCTCTTTCCTCTATCCTTGAAATATACTTGTTATCTTGTTACATTGCCTACTTGCTATTTATCTTGTTATTTATTGCGTTTATATGTGATTTATTGTCATAAAGATCAAATCTTTACTATGTAGATCATCATATCCCCTTTCCCCTTATCACATGGGATTCATGAAGAATCCATCCCAAAGATGAACAAAAGACCACAAATGGCTTGTTCTAGGGTGGATTCCTCACATGATGATGTGAAAAATGTCATCTTTATCAAATAAAAATGTCATCTTTACATAAAAATGTCATCTTTACTTTCATAAATGTCATCCCCTTCCCATTGACCTTGCTTCCAAGGATTGTCCACCTAAAAGGTTCTTAAAGGACATAAGAAAGCCTTAAAGGTCTCCCCTTTACATTTCTAGTCTTAGTTTTCATAGTGTTCATTACACTTGTTTGCATAAAAATGTCATCTTTACCTTTAAATATAACTCTCCTATGTCCCTCATGGTTGGATCACTCTCCAAGGATTGCCTAGTGACCTTCTTAAGGCACAAAAAGGCATAGGATGAGTATAAAGATCCAATCTTTATACCCCTCCCCTTAGTCCCTTTTGGTACTTGAAGCATCTCTCGAGGCGTAGCGGTGTAAAGGTCTCATCTTTACATCGTTTCCTCCACATAAAGATGCCATAGTCGAAGTCCCTTTATAAATGGACAAACTTAAGCCCCTACATCTCCGATCATCACTTGAGACGAGCATAAATGTCCCTATCAAGCTCGAATCATCTCAAGATGTAGGATTGATGGGCAAAGGTCCTTCCTTTCTAAAGAGTCTCATTCTTGGACTATAAAAAGAGGTGTCCCTATTTCGATCACATATGACCAAAGGTCACTTAATGATGATCATAAGTCCAAGATGAGCACGGGATCAAACTCCTGAACATATCAAAATCCAAGAAATCCCGAGCGATAATCAACTCATGGTTTATACGTCCGGAAGACAACTTGGCACATTCCCTCCCTTTTCAAATCACATCTCACACACGAAAGCACAAAGCAAGCACGAAAATTGGATCTTGGAAGACTTGCTTCGGCAAGGCTCCTTGGGTGAACGCCAAACGTTCTTCCTAAGGAGTAACTTAACCTCCGGACCCTAATCCTTTTTTTCAAAGTTTTGAGGAAATTAAAATGGCGTGGCGACTCCGTTTTTCAATTTAAACCGGATGTCTTCAAACCGATGTGAAGCTGTGCCCCTTCACACAAGAAAGCGGTTCAACAAAAGATAAAACGCCGCGATCTTTGGGCCCACATTCACACATAGCCTTCTATCAATTTCTCAATTATGTGACGAAGGAAAGCACTGCAACTTCACTTATTCAAATTTCTTTATCAAAGATGGCATTTCCAGAGTCATTTTTCTCACAGGAATTCGTAAGAGTAATATTTACATTATTGATTTAAATTCTACATGTGGTATTACTAATCTCAATTTGGTAGCTAAAATTATGAGCGAAAATAGTTGGCTATGGCACAAGCATTTAAGTCACTTAAACTTCAAATATCTTGCAAAAATTGGAAGGGAAAACCTCGTTCGCGGTTTACCCAAAGTGGCTGATCATCATGTTGAAAAGTGCACTGCCTGTCAACTTGGTAAACAAACTAATTCGTCTTTCACCAGCAAGACCGGTCCATCAACTTTAAGATGTTTACAACTACTCAACATCGACTTGTTTGGACCCGTCACCATTGGAGGAAATAGATATATATTAGTAGTAGTGGATGATTACTCAAGATATACGTGGGTAGAAATGATGATCACTAAGTATGATTGCTATGAAATTCTAACCTCACTTTTTAGACGGCTCCAAACCCAAAAAGAAGATGAAATCATTAGTGTGAGGTCTGATAATGGAACAAAATTAAAAAAAAAACTGTTTTGCTCAATATTGTGATGGCCACGATATTGATTACAATTTTTCAACGGCTGATGTTGCATAATAAAATGGCGTTGTGGAAAGAAAGAACAGGACGTTGATTGAGGCTGGAAAGAAAATGATTTCTAAAGCCAAGCTTGCTCAGTATTTTGAGCTGAAGTGGTCAATACAACATGTTTTACTCAAAACTACCCCCTCATCAACAAAACCTACAACAAAACTCATTATGAACTTTGGAGAGCAAGAACCCCCCAACATTGCTTTCTTCAAAATCTTTGGCTGCAAATGCTTTATCCTTTACAATGGAAGAGAAAACAGAGGTAAATTTGGTGCTAACGCTGATGAAGGTATCTTTGTTGTGTATGCTAAACATTCTAAAGTTTTTCATTTTTTCAATAAATCTAGTTTAAAGATAGTAGAATTTGTACATGTTACTTTTGATGAACATTTTTTCCTTAAGCCACATTTGGCTTCAAATGTTGCTGATGATTTTGTTGAGTCTAATGAAACAGGTGAAACTTCTAAAACCTCACCTGAGCCAAATCATGATCCTCAAAATCTTTCAACTTAAGGAAATCCATCAACCTCAACTTAACCTCCCTCAGATAATTTTGAAATCGCATCTGAAATTCCAACTACAGATGCAACTCCAAGGGATGATTTAGATGAGGATTCACCCATTTAATAAATTGAACCTGTTTGTCAACTTATATTTAATGACTTCACCGAAGGATCTAATGATGTACCAATAGAAGATCTTCAGCAAGCCTCTGTTCAACCAGATTTACCCCCTGAGGTTCGTGAAGTAAGTCATCACCCTTTAATAAATATCATTGGTGATCTATTTGTTGGAGTTCAAACAAGGAGATCAAACTACGATGAGCATAATTCTCTCTTATCTCAAATTGAATCCAAGAAAGTTGATGAAACACTCCAAGATTCAAGTTGGGTCGTTGCTATGTAAGAAAAACTTAACCAGTTTGAAAGATGCAAGGTTTGGACCTTAGTTTCTATACCTCATGATCAAGGAGTTATTGGTACAAAATGGGTGTTTAGAAATAAGATGGATGAGAATGGAAGCATCACCATAAACAAAGTAAGTTTGGTTGCACAAGGATATAGGCAAGAAGAAGGAATTAACTACGATGAAACCTTTGCTACAGTTGAAAGACTTGAAGCAATCAAACTTTTCTTTGCCTATGCATTTTATAAACATTTCAAGATTTATCAAATGGATGTTAAAAGTGTTTTCATCAACAGTGAACTTCAAAAAACCATGTACTTGGCTCAACCTCCTAGATTTGAAGACTCAAAATTTTCCAATCATGTCTACAAACTCCAAAAAGTTTTGTATGGACTCAAGCAAGCTCCAAGATCATGATATGAAACTCTATCAAAATTTCTTCTAGAAAAAGGCTTCAAACGCAGTAAAATTGATACAACTCTATTCATTGCTAAATATAATAATCATTCATTATTTTTTCAAATATATGTTGATAATAATGTTTTTGGCTCTACTAATGAATTATTGTGTAAGCGTTTTGAAAAGATAATGAAAAACAAGTTTGAGATGAGCATGATGGAAGAATTGACATTCTTCCTTGGGCTTCAAATCAAACAATGTGATGAATGAATCTTCCTCAACCAAGCCAAATACACAAAGTAGTTAATCAAGAAGTTTGGACTTGAAAATGCTAAAGCATATGATACTCGCATGGCTACCGACAATAAACTTGATAAAGACTTAAAAGGTAAAAAGGTTGATCAAACCTTATATCGAGGTATGATTGACTCATTATTTTACTTAACTGTACTAGATCGGATATTATTTTTAGTGTTTATGTTTGTGCTCGTTATCAAGCTGATCCTAGAGAAGCACATTTAAGTGCGGTCAAGCGTATAATCTGCTATCTCTTTAGAACTACTAATCTTAAACTTGGTATTTCAAAGATTCGAATTTCGAACTTGTAGGTTATTCAGATGAAGATTATACTTCTTGTACCATAGACAGGAAAAGCAATAGTGGAACATATCACTTCCTTGGAAATAGACTAGTTGCTTGAGCCAGCAAAAAGCAAGCCTTAGTTTCAGTTTCAACTACAGAGGCTGAAAACATTGCTGTTGAAAGTTTCTGTTGTCAAATACTTTGGATGAAGAAATAGTTGGTTGACTATGGAATCAATGAAGGAAATTGCCCAATCATTTGTGACAATACCTCAACAATCATCCGACAATACTTCTCATCATCCACCACCTCAAAGCCAGCTGTAAACAATCAACAAAATTAGATTAATTTTCAAGTCCGGAGATTATAAAAGGGGAACTTCCCCACCCCCTATTGTATATGCATCCAATTTTTCTTTTAGCAAAAAACAACAACTTACTAACTGTTTCCTTTCGATTCTTTCATTTTTACCAAGCATTGTAATATCATCAATAATTCTGTACAATTCGAAAGCCAATATCAATACGAAGTAAAATCTTAACAACACTATCATTTTAATTCTTGTATTGCATTTATTTTACAATTGATTAATTAGTTAACTATCTTAATTGATTAATTAAGATTACTTTGATTAAAGCAACCTTCCACTTTCGTATACATATTTTCTCCACATATCCACACAATTTTCTCCTGATTCCTCCACCCACTTCCACTTGTTCCCCACTTCCACTTCCACTTTCTCATCCTCTTCCATTCACACAACTTATTACATCTACACCCTCTAATTTCCTACTACTCTCTCACCTTCAACCCTTGTAACACAAACGATCCTCACTATCATTGGTATATATATATATACTCTCTACGTAACAATATAAACTATACATTTACTATTTGCATGAGAATTAAGGAAAAGTGTTAGTGGAGTAAGTATTGTGATGCAGATCGACACATGAATGGAGGAGCGGCAGTGCGTTGATAGGGGAGCGGTCGTGCATTTCGGAGGAGCTGAAAACGGGCCTTCAAGGTTTGCTAGTTTTAGGGTTTTAAGTATTACGGTTTTTATGAATTATATATTTTCATAACTTTTATGATTTTATTAGTATTTTCGAAATTAATTTTAGTAGAATAATTATAGGAGGTTTTAGAGTAGATTTAGACTTGATTTATTAGTTTTAGACTCCTAGTAGGTTACCTTATATGTTAGGCATTATTTTAGGACTTTATTTCTTGTTTTCCAAATTTTATGGGTGCTATAAAATAGCCCTAAAGTTGTAATCCGAAAATTAGACTTTGATTATTTATGAATTATTGAGAAAAGCTTGAAGCTTTCTTTTATCGAATCTTTATTTCTTGTTTTCCAAGAAAACGATCATCATCGCAAACGTGACCTGCGTGATGTTGAGATAGACGGTCTGAGAAGACAGGTTCAGATACTTCAACTCCAGGTTCAGAATCGCAGGAATCGAGTGAGAACTCTAATGGATGTGGGTTCAGATACTTCAACGAGGGTGAGTATCAAGAGGGAGTCAATCCCTTCGCCAGAAATTATGGACATCATGACAGGTATGCGGCTGACCCTTCTAGGGATGTCAATGTGAGGATCAAAATTCCGGAGTCCGAAGGTAAGGCAAATCCTGATGATTCCATTGATTCTTGGATTTATCCTGTTGAGTATAAAAAGGGGTTTTTGTTCGAATCTTCAAGTCAAGAAGATCTTGTTGATTGGTCAAAACCGCCTAGGTTTGATGTATGTCATTGTGACTGTTGTCAAGTGATGCCATCTGATCTTGTTCGTGTTGAAATAGTTGATTTTGATTTTTCTCAAAATCAAGTGATGTGGAATTGAAGATGTCAATTTTGGTCAGCGGTACGATGATCCGTTTGACCCCTTTGATGTTGATTGTTCAAAGTTTTTGGCTTCTTGGTTCTTCAAAAGATTGATTATTGATAAGTTCCTCACTAATGGGTGGACTGACTGGATGGATATTTTGACAAGTGATACTAAATATAAAGTTCGTCAACGATTTAAGGATAAATTTCTAGATGTATTTCCTAAAGCAACATGTCAAATTCGAGGACGAATTTTTTCTAAGAAGGAAAGAATGATGCAGATCGACACAGGAATGGAGGAGCGGCAGTGCGTTAATAGAGGAGCGGCCATGCATTTCAGAGGAGCTGGAAACGGGCCTTCAGGGTTTGCTAGTTTTAGGGTTTTAAGTGTTAGGGTTTTTATGAATTATATATTTTCATAACTTTTATGATTTTATTAGTATTTTCGGAATTAATTTTAGTAGAATAATTATAGGAGGTTTTAGAGTAGATTTAGACTTGATTTATTAGTTTTAGACTCCTAATAGGTTACCTTATAGGTTATGCATTATTTTAGGACTTTATTACTTATTTTCCAAGTTTTATAGGTGCTATAAAATAGCCCTAAAGTTGTAATCCGAAAATTAGACTTTGATTATTTATGAATTATTGAGAAAAGCTTGAAGCTTTCTTTTATCGAATCTTGATTCTTTCTTGTTCGATCTTTAATCTCTAGCCTCAAGGTATCATTGTGGGTATGAAAAGTGAGGTAAGAGAGAGAAAGTGAGATAGAGAATAATAATTGAATTGTTGTTGTGAGTATGACATGTGGGTCTCATTAATGTAAATATATTAAAACATTTTCAATTTAGAAAGTGTGTAGTTTGTATTGAGATGCTTTATGGGAAAAATGTATAGTTTGTAGTGATACGGAGAAAGAAAGTATATATATATATATATATATATATATATATATATATATACTCCCTCCGTCCCAGCTCACTTGACACTTATTTTCATTTTGGTCCGTCCCAGCTCACTTGACACTTCCCAAAATAGCCTACTTTTTATAATTTTATATTCACTCTACCCCACCACTCATTCTCTCTCTTCATTTTCCACCACTCAATTTATTCAATCAACACTACTATTTACCCCACTCATTCTCTCTCTTCATTTTCTACCACACATTTTTTTTATTTTATTCTTTTTTCTTAGTTCTCGTGCCCACCTCTTGGGTGTCAAGTGAGGTGGGTCGGAGGGAGTATATTATATTATATTATATATATTTATATATATATATATATATATATATATGTATATACATACATATATATATATATATATATATATGTATATACATACATATATATATATATATATATATATATGTATATACATACATATATATATATGTATATATATATATATATATATATATATATGTATATATGTATATACATACATATATATATATGTATATATATATATAATTTTAGAATCCATTCCCCTCAGGCAAGTAGAGGCATTTACCAAATAATCCCTCTAAAGAAACAATACTACTTCTTAGGACAATTTCTAATTTGCTTAACCATTTAGTCCCTAGCTTAATAACTACACCCTCCCAATATTTTACTAAATTCACCCTCCTATCATTTCACTAAGTCCACTCTTTTTAACAATTTAATTTCTCTCCAACCACCCTCACCTTAGGTCACCCCCTCCCCATCTTCTCCGATCAACACTTTCGGCAACCATCAACTCTGGTGACTTTTTTTTTTTTTTACGCCGTCAACCTCTCCGTCGACCAGACAATTGAGAACTTAACTTATCAGTAAGTTCTCAATTGTCAACTAAACTACTAAGAACACAATTAACTCCGGCGACTACCAACTCCGGCGACCACCAACTCCGGCGACCTCTCCGACGACCAAACAACTGAGAACTTAACTTATCAGTAAGTTCCCAGTTGTCAACTAAACTACTAATAACACAATTAACTCCGGAGACTACCAACTCCGGCGACCACCAACTCCGGCGACCAAACAATTGAGAACTTAACTTATCAGTAAGTTCTCAGTTGTCAACTAAACTACTAAGAACACAATTAACTCCGGCGACTACCAACTCCGGCGACCACCAACTCCGGCGACCTCTCCGGCGACCAAACAACTGAGAACTTAACTTATAAGTAAGTTCTCAGTTGTTAACTAAACTACTAAGAACACGATCAACTTCGATGATCACCAACTCCGGCGACCTCTCCGGCAACCAAACAACTGAGAACTTAACTTATCAATAAGTTCTCAGTTGTCAACTAAACTAATACTAAGAACACGATTACCTCCGGCGACCAACAACTGAGAACTTAACTTATTAGTAAGTTCTCAGTTGTCTGCACTAAAGAGAACGATTAACTCCGGCAATTACCAACTCCGGCAACCAAACAACTGAGAACTTATCAGTAAGTTCTCAGTTGTCAACTAAACTACTATAAACAAACACGATCAACTCCGGCGATCAAACAACTGAGAACTTAACTTATCAGTAGGTTCTCAATTGTCAACTAAACTACTAACAAAACAATCAACTCCGGTGATCAAACAAAATACTCTTTGTACCACCAAAACATAGTCATTTTGCCAAAAAAAAAAACTTGATTTACCCATGTAAATAAAGCTCCCATACTACATTTAGTATCCATTATATATATATATAAAGTGGCCCATTTTTATTTGACTGAAATAACCCTCCATCATTTACATTAACCTAATTAATACTGAGGGTCCAAACGTAATTTAAAAATTAGATTATACTCCAGCAACAATAACATTAGTGAATTTACTCCTACAGCACCAAGAAAAATACATGACCAAGATCAACGAATCTGAGCATTTAATCGATATTGAATGATAATTGAAATGAGATTGCAATTTCAAAACTTGAAATTGCAAACATAAACCGCAGGAACCCCTCCTCGATCCGGCCAACATCCTCCCTGTCCTCTCATCGCCGCTGCAGCAAGTCTCCGATGTTGTGAGTTCGCCGGTGGGAAGGATAGACGGAGGCAATGGTAGAGAAAGCTCTAGCCGTTGAAGTGGTCGGAGCCGGTGTTGGAGTACTGAAATCGAAAGTAGATCTTCCCAAAACTTTTGGCCGGAGATCAGTTATGTAAATGGCCGGTGTTGTAGATCTCGCCAGAGTTTTAGATGTTCCGTTGAAGCATGGTAGAAGGGAGGGGTCACCGAAGTTATGGAGGGGAGGGGTTCGCCAGAAATTGGAATAACGGGAGAGATAGGATAGAGAGAGAAAGTTAGAGATGGAAAGTGGGTGAGAGATTGTCGCCGGAGTTTAGGGGAACGGTCGCCGGAGTTGGGGAGATTGTCGCCGGAGGTAGGAGAGGGGAGGGTGGTCGGAAGAGAAAGAGGGGAGGGTCGCCGGAGTTAGGAAGGAAGTAGGGGTCACCGGAGGTTAGAAGGGTGACGGGGAGAGAGGGAGTACAGAGAGAAAGTGTGTGTGTGAGTGTGTGGGTGGGTGGGTAGGGGAGGGGTATAATTATATCATTTAAATTAAGTGAGAGATTATATGGTCGGACAAAATAATTTTTAGGATTAGGAATCTTTCATTAATTTGCGACCGTTTTCATGCCACTTCATCTCCGGACTCTCTTCTCCTCTCCTTTTATCTCTAAAAGAAATCAACCCGATCCTCCGTGGTTCCCCGAGTTAGACACAGAACTAATGATAATATTTAATTATAGCATATTTTATTTTTGTAATAAAATATAGTTTACTGAATTTTTAGAACCAGACCATACCATTGGAATCGGCTTGATAATGTATTGGTCTGATCCTGGTCTTAAATTTATACAGAATCGAAGAATTGATTTATTATTGATTTTGTGAAATATTAATAAAAATTCAAATCAATCTGAACCGTGTACACCCCACTAAAATGGAGGGAAGCAAAACAGCATACAGCTAGTGGGGAGCATTCGTCAAGCACAGCGTGTCTTGCCTGGCATCCTCCAAATCATACATATATTAAGATAAACAGCGATGCATGTTTTTTTTTTTCCAGAGACACTAAGTCTAACGAAACAGGCCTTGGCATGGTTATCTGGTTTCTGTGGCTGTAGGACATCATTGCTACCTGGGCTAGTGAAAGTGGATAAAGAAGAAGCCTTGGCGTTGCTAGATGCCTTGAATAGGATTTTGAGCAAGAACTTGCTGAGTGGGTAGTTTTTGAGATTGACATCTTGGTGGTCTTCAAAGTCACCCATTCGGGAACACTGGACAATACTGATTTTTGAAAATATAATTTGTGACTCCCATTCTAGAATAGTCCATGTTACAGTTAACTTCGGGTAATGGTAAAATTACACCAAGACTATTTTCTTATTAAGAAGTGCAAATTTATTTTGGGATGGATAAAAAAGAAAAGTGTGATATTTGGGAGGGATGGGATGGGATGGGCGAGTATTACAGGAATGGCTAAAAGAAAAGGAAGATGGACGCACTTGAGGCCCATTCATTTTCAGATAAATGGTTACAAGAATAAGAGGGGATTTAGCTGTTGGGCTTTGGAGGACAAACTGTTGGCTACAATAATCAAATCAGCCCACTTTATCTCAAGAAGAACCCATTTTCTTACAACTCTCTCTCTCTCTCACCTTTGGTTTAAGGTCACAAGTCTAAAAATATTTTGTTGATATTTACCATGGTATTGGCAATATGGGTCAAATAAAGGCTGTCTTTTCGTTTGGTATTTTATTGTCACACTTGGGCTCCGTTTGTTTCGCGTAAAACATTTTCCGAAAAATGTTTTCATGTAAAATGATTTCACGTAAAAAGGTTTCCTTGTAAAATGTTTTCATGTAAAAAGATTTCCATGGAAAATGTTTTCTTGTAAAATATCATGGTCTTGTTTTCAGTTGTTTGGCAAATTTGACGAAAATGTTTTTCGGAAATGTCACTTTTTTTTTTATTAATTTAAATCTACTTTGGAAACCGCCCCACCCACTCTACCCACCCCCCAATTTTTTTTTAATTTTTTAATAAAAATAAAAAAAAATTATTTTTTTGGGGGGGGTGGGTGGGGTGCAGGCAGGTGGGTGGGGGCGGTTTCCAAAAAAATTTTTTTTTTTGGGGGGGTGGGGTAGGCGGGGGTGGGTGGGCGGTTTCCAAAAAAATTTTTTTTTTTTTGGGGTGGGGTGGGGGTTGGGGTGGGTAGGGGTGGGGTAGGCGGGGTGGGTGGGTGGGGCGGTTTCCAAAAAAATAAAAAAATAAAAAAATTTGGGGTGGGTGGGTGGGGGTGGGTGGTGGGGTAGGCGGTGGGTGGGCGGTTTCAAAAAAAAAAAAAAAATTTTTTTTTTTTTTTTGGGGGGTAGGGGTGGGTGGGGCGGTTTCCAAAAAAAAAAATTAAAAAAAATATTTTTTTTGGGGGAGGGTGGGGTAGGCGGGGTGGGTGGGGCGGTTTCCAAAAAAATTAATTTTTTTTTTTTGGGGGGTGGGGGTGGGGGTGGGATAGGCGGGGGTGGGTGGGGCGGTTTTCAAAAAAATAAAAATAAAAAAATTTGGGGAGGGTGGGGGGGGTGGGGTAGGCGGGGTGGGTGGGGCGGTTTCAAAAAAAAAAAAAAAAATTTGGGGGAGGGTGGGGGGTGGGGTAGGCGGGGTGGGTGGGGCGGTTTCCAAAAAAAAATTTTTTTTTTTTTGGGGGTGGGGTAGGCGGGGTGGGTGGGGCGGTTTCCAAAAAAAAAAATTTTTTTTTGGGGGTGGGGTGGGGTGGGTGGGGGCAGTTAAATTTTTTTTTTAATTATTATTATTATTATGTTGTACCGAGCGTAATATGAGTTGTACATTAAGGCCAAGAACAAGAGTTGTAAAATGATTTACGAATTTGAAATTGGTAAATCATTTTACAAAGAAAACCTCCTTTTTTTACATCCTTGTAAAATGTTTTACATTTGACTTTCTTTTACAAATGGTTACCAAACACTCGAAAGTAAAGTAGGTAAAACATTTTTCGAAAAACATTTTACTTGAAACAAACACCCGAAAACAAGGAAAACATTTTCCGGAAAATGTTTTACTTGAAACAAACGGAGCCTTGTACTAATATACACCATCAGTATCCGTGGCGAATCTAAAATTTTATTTAAACGGGGGAACAAATTACATTAATATATTCAAATTATAATTGTCTTTTCCTACACGACTACAATATAAAATTTCAAATTATAATTATCTTTACGCAATTAAAAAACTAAATTTAATGAGTTGGTCTTATGAAAAACGCGTTTTTCCTGTCACTTAGAAAAAACGTGTTTTGGGTTTTCCCGTTTATGCCAGTGCCTGTTTAACAAACTGCCAGTCTGATAAAGTGCCAGTGCATGTGTCACAAAATGTCAGTGAAAAAAGTGTCAGTACCAATTTAACAAAGTGCCTGTGTAAACTGGCACTGGCACTTTGTTAAACTGGCACTGACACTTTTATACGGGCACTTTTATATACATGAACTAGCACTCTTCACACTGGCACTCTGTTACACTAACACTGGCACTTTGTTACACTAATATTTTTGCTGGCTCTCAAAAACACAAGCACTGGCATTCAAAAAAACATGGACTGGCATTCAAAATCACGTACACTGGCACTCAAAAACACATACACTGGCACTCAAAAATAATGGTAATCATTTTTGCTGGCTCTCAAAAACACAAGCACTGACACTCATAAACACATGCACTGGCACTCCAAAACACATTCACTGGCACTCCAAAACACATGCACTGGCATCTGGAATTGGCACTTTATTAAACACTAACTAGCACTCTATTATACGCCGACTGACACTTGATCATATGTCCACTGGCACTCAATTTCTATTAAAAAAAATGTTACTAAAACATGAATCCAAAAAAATGTTACTAAAACATGAATTCAAAATTCAAGAGGGCCCTTCTTAATAAAAATAACATCAGAAAGATCGGTTCAAAGAGGACTGGACTGCTATAAATGAAGATCACTAGAATTGAAAAAAAATATCACGAGTAGATTGAAGCCAAAAGGCCTTCGTAAATGTCAATCAGAAGGCAGTCAAAGCCAATGACCAAGCGTTTAGGCTCGTCGGAAAGACATTAACCTGTTTTTTCTTAACCTAAATGTTAAACTGATGTCTTTCAATTTGCAGAAACAGGAGAGTCCAATGATTTTGTAAATATAATTTGGGCTTCAAATTGGGTGGTTGGTTTGTGTTATTTTCGAATTGGGTGGTCGATCTAGTGAAGAAGACGATTGAGGGAGCCGGCAATGGTGAGGAACTCTGTTTGCGTTTAGAGAAAGAGTAGAGAGAGAGAGAGTCCTGCCGGTTAGAAGAGAGAAAGGGGACGAGCGCGACGGATGAAAACACGTTTTTTGTTAAGCTTAAAAAAATGCGTTTTTTACAAGTCTTTTACAAATTTAATGGTTGGTTGTATTAAAATATAATTATCCTATGTTTCAATAAATTGAATTATAGAGAACTAGGATAAAGAAAGAGAAAAAAAAAAAAACTATGTTGCATATTTTGCTATTAAACATGACAATTAGCATATATTGAAAACAAATACTCCCTCCGTCCCACTTTACTTGGCACCAACTTGTTGGGTGTAAGAATTAAGGAAAAGTGATGTAAGAAAGAGAAAAAGTTAAATGTTGTGAGTATGAAGAATTAAATAGGAGAGAGAATGAGTGGGAGGAATAGTTATGAGAGAGAATGTTGTGAGTGTAAAAGTGAAGTAGGAGAGAGAATGAGTGGAGGGAATAGTGAATATTCTTTTCCATTTTGGGCAGTGCCAAGTGAAGTGGGACGACCCAAAATGGAAATTAGTGCCAAGTGAAGTGGGACGGAGGGAGTATATGATTAATTTAATATTTTTAAACCCCATTATTAACTTGTTATTGACTGTGAATTAAAGTAAGTAACTAAGGGCATCTCCAATGGGAAAACCCATTATGGGTTCTATTTTATGACACATAGGTGCCACATAATAAAAAACAAAACTACTCATTTTTATTTTTTCCTCCACAATGGTTGAAGAACGGAAAAAGAAAGAAGGAAGAAAAAGAAATGAAAAAAAAAAAAGAGAAAACAGCAATAAAGGAGAGAGAAAGAAAATTTATTTGGGTTGTGGGCTCCACCATTCAGAAAATAATGACTTCTCTGCATAGGAGTCATTTCTATATTTGGGTATCGAACCCCGGCTTCACAATGGGTGAGAAACAAAAAGGGGGAATCGATCCCCTAAAAATTTAACCATTGTAGATGCCCTTAATCTAGGAGATTATTTAAAATTGGAACTGAATTAAAATAAAATGTGGGTCAAAATTAAATGTGAAAAAAAAATATATTAAGGGAATAAAACCTCCTACACCTACTTTCGCCAACTACATTGAATACCACAATCATGGGAATGCATTAAAAATATATAATATATAAATACAAAATTTATTTTTAATTATGAAAATTTTGTGGATGCACGTACACCCCACCTAATACTGTAGATCCGCTCATGTATACCATCTTTTTTCAGCTTTAATGCATGAATTAATCGAAATATTTTTACGATTTCTTTCTACCCTAGTTGGATGCAAAATATATGCTCCTCCATTCCAGAAGGTTCAAAAAATAAGTGAATTCAAGACTTAAAAATAACTATAAATAAATGATACAAGTGTTGTGAGTATAAGTAAGAGAGAGAATAAGATAGGGAATAGTGGATACTTGTTGAGTAAAGCCAAAAAATAAAGAATTAATAAAAACTTTTCAATTTTGGATTTTGAATCTTATTAAGATGGAACAACCTTTTTTTTTTTTTTAAGCAAACGACAAATTCAATTTCATTCACAACAAGAAAATGGATGGCACACCACAAAGATTGGAGGCTCACCTTGAATGTTAATGTCATATACATCTCTTAACCTACAACAAAGATAAGTACAATTTAAATCTTGAGACGTACGGATTCCATTCCAAGACGGACTTGGACACTGCCTCAGATCGGCATTTAGAAAATTCCCCCTCTGATAAGATATTGCGTTTAGCGCTGGATATGCAGAATCCGGGTCGACGAAAAGACGCCCACCATACATCTCAAAATTCTCAAACCCTCCTTGTCCAGAAAGAACGATGATATTCATTTGGTTGTGAGAAACAGTGAGAATCGTCACAATTATAACAAAAAAACAATAAACAAAACAACAAACAAACATACTCTCAACATAGGACTCAACATAGGAGAGAAAACAACGGCTCTCATAAAAAAAAGATAACAACGGCTCCCACATTTAAGAGAGAAACAAAGGCTCTCACATTTAAGAGAGAAATTTATTTAATACATAATAACAAAGGAAAATAAAAATAAAATATCAACAACACAATTTTTTGTAATCTCGAAAGATTACAAAATATTGTGTTGTTGATTAAAAAGCCAAAACAACAAAAAAAAGGAAGAAGAAGAAGAAATTTGCCGAAAATGGATGAACGGTATTCGAAGAAAAGTTGAAGGTTGAAGAGGGATTGAAGGTTGAAGACATAAGTTTTGTAACTGCTGCAGTGCACTGGAACAACTTTTTGATTTTTATTTTTTTTTTGAACTTTCGGCTGAGACGGAAAAGTATTTTAATTTCCTCCGCCTTATAATAAACTAGAATAAGCTCGTGTCCGAGGACACGTTTTTTTTTTAATTAAGCCCGTGTCCAAGGACACTTTTTTTTTTTTTAATTAAGCCCGTGTCCTAGGACACGTTTTTTTTTTTTAATTTAAAAAAAAAAAATTTAAGGGCAAAATGGGAAAGTGACAAAATAGTAAGGGCAAAATGGGAAATTCGGCTATTGGAACTATTCATTCAATTGTAGCACACCACTATCATTTATACTATAGATACTCCCTCCGTCCCAAAATGTATGTCTCATTTGACTTTTTTGTTGAACTTTGACCACAAATATATGACAATTTAATTATGTTCATGAAATTTTAAAAATTCCTATTGATTCACCATTAATAATATTATCAACAACAACTTTTAGAATTTCATGAACATGATTAATCTCTCATAAATTTGTGGTTAAAGTTCAACAAAAAAGTCAATTGGGACAAACATTTTGAGACGGAGGGAGGATTATATATCACACATTCCTTATTGGTTTGTCCAAAAATATTACTATAATTTTAAAATATACTCCCTCCGTTCCACGTGAATGGACACTTATTTTCTTTTTGGGACGTCCCACGTGAATGGACACTGCCCAAAATGGAAAAGAATATTCACTATTCCCTCCACTCATTCTCTCTCCTACTTCACTTTTACACTCACAACATTCTCTCTCCTAACTATTCCTCCCACTCATTCTCTCTCCTATTTAATTCTTCATACTCACAACATTTGTTGGACAAATGCTATGGCTTCTTTAAGACTTAACGAAAAAACTGACAGCAAAAGTAACGGAGATTGAAAAACAAAGGGATTCAAGTCGAGTCTTGTATTTAATACAATCTCCGTAAGAGTTATTTGTCCCGCACTGGTTCTTACGGTTGTATGACAAAACTCTAGTAAGATAAAACGACTTACTATTAGTTATAAGGAGCACTCCAATATAACTAATCTAACGAACAACAAAGGTTTTAGAACTTTGGACTTGAAAGATTGAATGCAACAATATGCAATGATTTGGGTATGTTAATCTATCTCTCTAGAGGGTAAAAGGCTCAGAATGACTGTATGTTATAATTGAAATTCGGAGGGAAACTATTTAAAAGAAGTTAAAGGGTTCATGGCTGTTCACTCCAAGAGGTGCCAAACCTGTTCAAAATCCGAGCACGAGCGCGGCCGCTCTTGCCTTGAGCGCGACCGCGCTGGCATCCCGAGACCAAGCCATGATTTACTTAAGATCAGCGCGGCCGCTCTAGGCTGGAGCGCGACCGCGCTGAAGCCTAGAACTGAAAGGTCACGAAAACCTTTTGAGAACAGTTGTGACCCAAAATTCATTTGGATCAGTCCAAGTCAACCCAAGTTAACTTTAACCCTTTATTTAACTTCCGTTAAGTTACAAAAACACTTGTCATTAATTCTCATTCACCCTAAATGGTTTTAGAGACATTAAATAAGTATAATAATCTACAACAAATGTAGAATATAATTTGTAACTAGTTCCGTTAACACATAACGAACTTCCGTTAGAAACTAGATCAACGTTAAGTTAAACTTAACTTTTCGTTATCCATTTCCAACAACATTTTCTTTCACTTTTTCTCTCTCTTACTTTTCCTTAATTCCCACACCCATAAAGTTGGTGTCCATTGACATGTGATGAGACAAAGGGAGTATATTTAAAAAATAGATATTTATTTTGTGCTGAATAGAGCAGTAAAAAAGCTCAAACCTATTATCATCAATAGCAAAGCTATGAGTTTCAATGTTGTATGAAGAAGATAATGTTTCTTCTGTTTAGGGAAGAAACAGAAAGCAAACAAAGATTTTGTTCACGAGGGGCATGGAAAGCCTAAAGCTGGGCCGAACGTTAATTTGTCTATAAGCTCTGCTGTTACAGAATGGAAGGACTTGTAATTTTGTTGCTTGGTTTGGAACCTTCCCAATTCCATCTTTTCCGATAACTTCAAATTCCAAACTCACTCTCTCACTTCCCCTCTACCTAGGTAAAGGTGCATGCCATATGTGAACCCGGATATCAAACCACTCCTCTTCCGCTCAAACTGAGCGAAATGAAATCTATCTATATATAAAAGCAAGAAAGCCTTGCTTTCCCGCTCAAATCAAGGGCAATATCGTCATTTCATACAGTGGCAAAATTGAAGATGCCTCAAGACAATACAACGTGGCAGGCTCGGATTCGGCAAAAATTGGCGCATGTAGTACACGCGCCGACAAAGCGCGTGTAGTACACGCGCCGACAAAGCGCGTGTACGCATACCATTTTCTTTTTTGTTCTTTTTTTTCTTTTCGCCACGTGGCGCTGTCTGATTCGCTGGATTTTTTTTCAGATTTTTTTTTTCTTCTATTTTTTTTTACCTCAATTATTGTATAATAAATTAATTTTTTAATTTTTTTTTTACACCAAAATTCATAAAAAAAAATCTCTATAAATAGAGACTATTTTCATTTGATTTGGACACTATAAAAATCATCTTTTTTAAATATAAATTTCTTAATTATCTTTTCTTAATTTCCCTTTTTTATTTCTCAATATCTTTTTAATGAAAAATAATTTTGTGTGAAGTATTTGTTTTAATTATAAATGATAATAATATTTAAAATTATACTAATTATAAAAATAATGAATATAAAAATAAAGAATATTTGTGTCTTCGTGTGTCAAAAAATAAATATTATTTTTTGAGACAAGTAAATTCCTTGAGGCAAAGGAAGCAATTTTCTTTTAATATAGAAAGTAGTATTAATTATGGGACGAACGTGTGATGAATGTGCCATTCGAAAATTTTCCCATTTTTTGTGTTTGAAAGAAAATCAACGAAAACGGAGTCGCCACGCCATTTTAATTTTGAGGGCCAAAACTTTGAAAAAAGCCCGAGATCAGAGATTTAGGTTCGGAGGTCATGTTACGCGTCGGGAAGGACGTTAGTGTGCACCCGACGCGCCTCGTAAAACGAGTCTTCCAAGCTGAAAATCATTTGTGTGTGTGTGAGTGTGTGTGTTTTGGCCAAAATAAGTTGAAACTCAGAAAAGTAAAAATTGGGATATCTTTTTAAGACTTTAAACTGATCCCATGATTTTTTGGAAGATTTTTGGATTGAGATTTGGTACTCAAAAGACCTTTTGAAGTTGAGAGTCATTTCTGCCAGAATGAAAAAGGCAGTGGACCTTTGATTTTGAAATGGATTCAAGGGTCTTAAAACTTCATAATCTGGATAAACTCAGAGAATGAAAGTTGTTCTAGACACCTTAAATAAAGTTTGTGCGAAGGAATTTTCCATTTTGGAGAAGATTTGAGGGGTCAAAACCTTCTGGAAACCTCAGATATGAGATCTGGATTCCCAGAAGCTGATGAACTAGCCTCTGAAAGAAAATTTGAAAAGAGGAGTTTTACTCACCCAAAAAATAAGGTAAAAATATGTATGGAAAGCTCTGGATGTTGGCTACAAAAAGTATTTTGTAGTCAACACCAAATTCCAAGTTCATCTGTGTCCAAAAATTAAGACCATGGACTGAGGTCTGAGAAAATTGCTACTGGACAGCAACTTCTCAAGAAAGAAATTGCATCCATGCTTGTCCCCATTTCCCTAGGTTTTGGTTAGTGATCACTAGACATTTTAGTGGTGAATCAACTATACCAAACCATCCTTGGGGTACATTAGGACTAAGCATTTCATTTGCTTGGGAAGGGGATTTTTATCCTTTGAAAATGAGATTTTATGCTTGAAAATGGTTTTTAGGGTTTTGAAAATGAGTTTTCTTGGTAAGAAAGTAAGAAAACTTGGAAATAATTTTGATCTTTGTAGAAGATCATCCATGGAGATGGTCTTCCATGGTGATCTTCTTAGATCTAGAGCAAGAAGATGAAAGAACTACATTTTGTAGTTTGAAGATGCATGCATGGATGAGATTTAGGGTTAGGAAGAGGAGGGTTTACCAATCTTCCTTGTGTTCTTGAGTGTTTGGCTTGAGTGTATGAGTGTTTAGGGCTTTAATATGAGAGTGAGTGGATGAGTATGAGTTGGGAAAGATTGGAGAGAAAAAGGTGACAATTCAAGTGAATTCTCACTGTTTTCTCTCTATATTTCGCCAGAGGTTCGGTGCAAAATGTGTTCTTCCTCCTTATTTTTGTGACTGGAGGGCTCAATTTATAGCCCTCCTGAAGATGCAAAGATGTCCGCGCGGATGGATCCAGTCAGCGTGCACTGTTCATTAAATGCAGCTTCAGCTTTGGACAAGAAGAATATTTCTTTTTGAAATTCAAATTAGGCAGCCAGTTTATGTTTCCAGCATTTCTATTTATGGTTTTCTTCTTTTGTTTTTCTTTTTTAAGATTCTTTTTAAGGTTTAACCTTAAATAACAATGCCCATTTTACCCTCACTTTGTTAGAAATGTTAGGATAGTTAGGAATTGTTAGAAATGTTATAACTTTCGTTAATTTTCTAACGAAAATTCTAACAAGCTCAAATTGGAGCACTTATAGTAGCCCCTCGGCGACGGCGCTTTCGAAGGAAGCGGGGTCGTCGATAAGAGTAAGGCTCCATATTTGGCGGGATGATCGAGTGATCGGGTGGCTGAACCTAGCGATAGGCTACCTACGTATCCCGAATGGGAATCAAGCCAGTCGTAGTTCGGGTCTTTGACCCTGGAGATGATGGCGTTTTAGGTGCCTCGAACTGATGAGCGAGTTCTACGGTCGTTTCTTTGGAAAGAAACTTCTGCAGGGATAAGAGATGACCATTTTCGGTCGATGGCTATCCGCTCTGCAGGGATAGGAATGACCATTTTCGGTCGATGGCTATCTCTTTCTTTGGGGATAGGAATGACCATTTTCGGTCTCTCTGGGATGATTGCGATTTATCGCTTTCTAGTGATAGCGTCTTAGGTGCCTCGAACCTTGAAGATGGCGTTTTAGGTGCCTCGGACCTTGGAGATGGCGTTTTAGGTGCCTCGAACCTTGGAGATGGCGTTTTAGGTGCCTCGAACCTTGAAGATGGCTTTTTAGGCGCCTCGGACCTTGATGATGATGGCCTTTTAGGCGCCTCGGACCTTAATTTGAAATGGCCTTTCGGTGGACTTCGTCTGCTGCCGAAGGAGAGGGTGACCGTTTTGGTCGAGGGCTTTGGACATAATGATAGGCTACCTACGTATCCCTAGTGGGAATCAAGCCCTTTCGTAGTTCGAGTACTACTCGAGATTCCGTTGGCTTTTGGGATTCCGTTAACTTTCTTTGGGGATTTCGTTAGCCTTTCTTTGAGGAAAATCGGACGTATTTGTGCAGGGAATCGTCTTACGTTTGGCTAGTTGGATGATTTTGATGAAAGATACGGGATCTCGTTATCTTTCTCGGGGCACTCGGTCTTACGTTTGACTGCCGGGCAAGGTTTTTTGATGAAAGATACGGGCTCTCGTTATCTTTCTCGGGGCACTCGGTCTTACGTTTGGCTTAGGGGTAATTTTGATGAAAGATACGGGATCTCGTTATCTTTCTCGGGGCACTCGGTCTTACGTTTGGCTAGGGGAAGATTTTGATGAAAGATACGGGATCTCGTTATCTTTCTCGGGGCACTCGGTCTTACGTTTAGCTATAGGGGTAATTTTGATGAAAGATACGGGATCTCGTTATCTTTCTCGGGGCACTCGGTCTTACGTTTAACTGCCAGGCATAATTTTGATGAAAGATACGGGATCTCGTTATCTTTCTCGGGGCACTCGGTCTTACGTTTGGCTAGCAGGGAAGATTTTGATGAAAGATACGGGATCTCGTTATCTTTCTCGAGGAAATCGGTCTTACGTTTGGCTAGGAGATTGATTTTTGATGAAAGATACGGGATCTCGTTATCTTTCTCGGGAGATCGGTCTTACGTTTGGCTGCCTTGATGATTTTGATGAAAGATACGGGATCTCGTTATCTTTCTCGGGAGATCGGACTTACGTTTGGCTAGGGGGTAATTTTGATGAAAGATACGGGATCTCGTTATCTTTCTCGGGGCACTCGGTCTTACGTTTGGACTGCCGGGGTAATTTTGATGAAAGATACGGGATCCGTTGTCTTTCTCGGGTCACTCGGTCTTACGTTTGGCTATAGGGGTAATTTTGATGAAAGATACGGGATCTCGTTGTCTTTCTCGGGGCACTCGGTCTTACGTTTGGCTAGGGGATGATTTTGATGAAAGATACGGGATCTCGTTGTCTTTCTCGGGGCACTCGGTCTTACGTTTGGCTTGCCGGGGAAGATTTTGATGAAAGATACGGGATCTCGTTATCTTTCTCGAGGAGATCGGTCTTACGTTTGCCTGCCGGGGAAGATTTTGATGAAAGATACGGGATCCGTTATCTTTCTCGGGAGCACTCGGTCTTACGTTTGGCTATAGGGAAGATTTTGATGAAAGATACGGGATCTCGTTATCTTTCTCGGGGCACTCGGTCTTACGTTTGGCTAGGGGTGATTTTGATGAAAGATACGGGATCTCGTTATCTTTCTCGGGGCGCTCGGTCTTACGTTTTACTGCCGGGGAAGCTTTTGATGAAAGATACGGGATCTCGTTATCTTTCTCGAGGAAATCGGTCTTACGTTTTACTGCCGGGGAATGATTTTCTTGACAAGGGGCTGACTTTGGTTAACTTTGGTTAACTCTGTCAAGTTGGGGGCCCGGAATTGCGAGTCACGAAATTTTAAGGGGCAAAAGGGTCATTTCGACCCTTGCAATCCTATCCGCGCGGATAGGAGCTGAAAGTCAGGGGTATTAATTAGGGCCAACGCCCTTCCTCTTCCCCATTCTGTTTTTACAGAAAATTACGAGAGAGAGAGAAAATTCGCAAATCCGCCATTTTTGGTCAAAAAGCTTCAAAAATCTTCCGATTTCTTCGATTTTGAGCAATGGAACACGGGAAGGCGCTTTTCAAGGCCAAGGACGTGGCCCGGTAGCGGAGAGGCGATTGGAGCTCGTCCGGATGAGGAGGCATTACAATCTTTCGCAATCGGTTGAGGAGGAGCATTACCCCGATGCTTGGCAACATTGGGCTTCGGATCCGCATCTCCGAACGGTATACTTTGAAACCCTTTGATCCCTTTGTTGATTTCTTGTTTGAAAATTTTGGGTGATTTTTTTGAATTTTTTTTGAAAATTCGAATGATTGATATTCTTGGCTTTGAATTTTGATTTTGATGCTTTGCATGTTGTAATGAGTATATGAGTAACCCAAAATGTGCACTTTGCTTGGGAAAAAGAATTGGCATTTTTGCCACATTTTTTTTTCAATTCGAAAATTACATGTGAAAATTCGAAGAATTGTGATTTTTTTTTTTTTTTGAAATTGAATATTGCATGTTGATGATGATGATGATTTTTTTTTTTTGAAATTGAATTTTGATATTGATGAATGATGATGCAATGCATGCATTTTGTTTGGAAAGAATGGGCATTTTGCCAATATGAGATGTATGCATGTTTAGGATTTTTTTGAAAAGTGGGACGGATTTTTCCTCCCGTTGCATGTAAGATGGATGATATGCATGTATGCAAATTTATTTTTGAGATGATGCATGTTATTTTATGAAAATGGGACGGAGTTTTTACTTCCGTAGGAATGCATCTTTTTTTTTTTTTTTTTTTTTTTGATGAATGCATTGGGACTTCTTGAAAATTGTTTTCTTTCATGCGAGAAAAATGGGGCTATGCTCATTGTATCTTTGTTATCTTTGTCGAAATTTTTTTTTTTTTTTTAATGTAAATGCAAATGCAATCTTTTTGACATTTTCTCTTTTTTTTTTACGGGCGGAAACCGTTTTGTGACGGAGCGGTGAACAAAATGAAGACTCGAGGATCGGTGGAGTCTGTGATTGACTTGTGGGACCGGCTTCGGATGCGGGCCGAGGAGCTTTGCGAGTCAGAGACAGATTGTTGTCGAGACGGGGCTCTGGGAGTTCGTTGAGTGCTTGAGGGGACTGGTCAAGTTCCCTAAGAGCAAGGGCTTGATGTTTGCTGCGCGCGGCTTTGGTGGGACGCGACCCACACCTTCCACTTCTTACGGCGAGGCTACGGTTACGCCCTCCGATTATGCTTTGCGATCACGGGCTGTCCTTTAATGGACGCGGCATTGAGTGGCGGGATAGCTACGGCGATGCCGATCTGCGAGCTCTTAAGGATTTTCCCCTATTCCCAAAAGGGGATGGGGATGGAGTATGCCGTGGTCTACGGCAAGATTGTGGAGACCATAGCGAGCTATGAGGTGGGGAGGAGAGGATAGGCGCCGATCAGTTGCCGGGGCCTTCTTGTGGTTTGCTTTCTCGAGCACGCTCTTTGGACATGCTTTGAGGGGACGGCGATCTTTGCCTTCTTGAGGTCCTTGGAGGACATGGAGACGGCGGAGATGTCTCCTGGGAGAGGCCTGGGTGCGAGCTTTATTTTGCTCTTGATAGGTACAGTGGGAAGGCTGTGAGCTCTTGTCTTGCTTTGAGTTTGTCCTAGAGGTATAAGCTCTCTTTTTGCTTTTCCTCTTTTTTTTTGAGCACGCACTTTTCTTTTGCCTGGATTGATTGGATTTTTACCTTTCGCGGTATGGGCGTTGGAGTTTTTCCACGTCACGGTGTGGCGACGGCCGCGGAGTACGTCGGGCGTATCCGGCCATGCGGTCTTGGTCCAAGCATGCCCGGAGAAGATAAGCTCCGGGGCGTACGACTCTCGGGTACGCGGATTGCCTTCCTTTGACGGAGGCCGAGACAGATGAGGGATGATATTCTTCCCCGGATCGCTTTGAGGTAGCGCAGTGAAGGGCGCCGAGATCCCGGATGCGGCGGAGGATTTTGAGGGTCCGACTGCGATGCCTATTATGCAGGAGAGAGGGTGACGCGCAAGCATGGCGTGAACTTCGCCTTTGAGGACACCGGTGGAGTCTCCCGCCGATATGATGCACCCGAGCGATCGGTCCGTGACTGGGATGATTACCGAGCAGCCGGCACTTCTCGGACTTCGTGGCGATTGAGCCATATGCGACATTCGTCTTGAGGAGGCCGAGGATGCCTCGGGTTACGGATAGGGAGGGGCTTGGGATCCCGCGGTACCCTCGGACGGATTTTTCCTATATCCGGGATGGGGTCCGATTGAGGGTGCATCCCTCGGCGAGCGACTTCCACGAGCTTTCGGCCTCGTCAGGGTATGAAGGTATGGTTTCACCTTTTCCCCTTCTTTTCTTTCCTTTGTTTCATCATCTTTAGCATCACCTCTTTTTTTTTTTTGACGCTTTTGCTTTTGTGCAGTTTTCGGAGGTGGTCGTCGAGAAGCTGACGAAGCAAGTGATCGGAGCTAAGAGATTCATTAGGAGGATGGTCGCCCTGGGCTCCTCGAGCTAGAGCAAGGCGACCACGGCCGGCGCCCGTCGGACGGAGGCTTCCCTATTCGCTCGTAGACTTCTTCGTAGACTCCTCTGTCTCCTCTCCTTGATCCCGCGCGGTGCGCCTTCGGATCACGTCATTCTCGGGGATCCACACGGGCGGGGACACGTATGGCGGCAAGGCGGGTCGTCTTCGTACGTTCGGGAGTCCGACGCCTTCACCTTCGGATACGATTTTTCGCGAGATCTCGGCTTGCCCTATCGGGCGTGCCGGTTGGTCCTGACGAGCCTCTTTGCGGAGACGAGGACGATTCGAGCCCGAGATTTTAGGGCTCCCGAGGAGCGGGCCCGAGTCGCAAGAGGGCCGAGGGGCGTACATCGGGCGCTGGAGACTCCGATTGATTTTTTTTTGGGATTTGAGATTGAGATTTGTAATAATTTAGGACTTTATTGATGTTTGTTTTTTTTTTTTTATGCACACTCTTTTTTTTTTGGGAATGTAATAATTTAGGATCTTATTTTATGGATGCAATGCGGTATGAATGCAAAGGTTGTGCATTTGAGCCTTGTTTTTTTTTTTTTTGCACACTCTTTTTTTTTGGAATGTAATAATTTAAGATTTTATTTTATGAATGCAATGCAAGATGAATGCAAAGTGTTGCATGAGCCTTGATTTTTTTTTTTGCAAGGGTGTTTGGTATATGGACCGGTTTGGGGAGGTTTTGCACAAGTTTCGAGCAACCGGACGGAATATTCCTCTTTTGGTGTAGCAGCTTGGACTATTGCGAGATTTTTTTGGAAAGCAATCCTATCCGCGCGGATGGGGACCGCATCGACACTGTCCTTAAATTTTGGTTCGACACTGGTCTTGCTTTATTTCAAATTCAAATATCCTCTTCAACCTCCAAAGGTCCCAATGACCATTTTCGGGAGAAAGAGAGAGAAAACCATGGAAATGGCCAAAAATTCTCCAAAATTGTCCAAAGAAAGGCAAATGTTGTTCTTTGAAAAGTTCAAGGAGTGGTGTAGGGAGATCATGCATGAGAGAAGGTCATTCTTTGAAGAAAGGTACAAGGTGAGGTGCTTATGGTCTCTCAAGGATTTGGTTCCGGACTACGACCTCTTGAGAGCTTCTTCATCATTTTGGGATACTAGAAGGCATGTCTTTTGCCTTTCCTTCAACGAGATTGTTCCGACTGTCGAAGAATTTCGGGCCTTGCTTGGAGGTCCTGGGAGGTGGAAGAGATAGCGGTTCCTTTGCCGGAGGGGCTTCTTTCAGCTGACAGATTGTGCGTCCTCCTTCATCTTTCCCTGAGGAAGCGCAAGGTATGATCCGCGGTCCCGATCATTTCGATATTTCTGGTCTTCCCGACAGATTTAGGGGCCTAGGTTTGGTAGATGATGCCTATTGGGATGCCTTTGCACTTTGTATGTTTGGCACCCTGTTCATGGTCTATTCCTTTGGGATCTGTCATCGATCTCTGCTGGATGTTGTCGTTCACTGTCGCCCGGCGTAGATGTCGTTCCTTTGATTCTGGGGAGACTCTCCATGCTCTTGATATAGCCACCGGACGGCGGTATATGCACGGGGGCAGCCCGTTCCTCTTGACCACAAGTGGGCGATGGAGCGTTTGGGGGTTCTTCGGAAACCTCGATATGATCGGGCCTTGGACTTTTGCCGGGAGAGGTGTTGATGTAGATTTTGATGATCGGGGCTCGTGGGAGCGTTGGATGGCGGGTCGCCGACCGAAGATATCAGATGGTCGGTGCCTCATTGGCGGGTGGAGACTCGAAGAGTGCTTCAGGATGGGTCTCCCGTGGTCATGCTTAGGGGCTTTCTCGGCCTAGCTTCTATATTCCGGCTTTAGTTCTGAGACAGTTTGGCCTGGAGCAGGTTCCTTTGGAGGGCTTTGATGATGTAGCCACCAGGGTGGTGGCTCCTGTTTCTATGGATGATCCCTCAGTGTTTCCATTTCTTTCCCAAGCATGGAGGTATGATGCCTTTCCTCCTCGGGTCATTCTCAGGCGTCCGAGACCGGTGTTCCTGACCACTTGGTACTGGATTGGTATGAGAGGCATGCAGGAGAGACTCGGGTGGCTATTTTGAGACGGCGTGAGGCCATTGTGGGTGCGGAGGACCGGCTGTTTCGAGAGGAGGAGGGCCGAGGCGAGGGCCAACCCTCATGACAGGAGCGGAGATGCTGTGACCGACTATGAGGCTTACGTCAAGAGACAGGAGAGGAGGGCTCCTATGCTACCCGCTAGGTTACAGGAGATAAAGGATGACGCTAGGGCTACTAAGGCCCTGACAGAGGCTGGTTTGATAGACCCCGTCCCTATACCGTAGCTTGGTAGGAGGAATACCGACATTTTTCCTGTTCAGAAAAAGAAGACTCGAAGGGGGAAGAAGAGGGGAGAGGCCAGTACGAGTGGCTTGGAGTGACTCTGAGGTTTCCGAGTATCCCTTTCTTGCCATGACAGACACATTATGTATCTTAGTTTTCTTTTAGCAGGTTGCCAGTTGTAGGAATGAATCGGGCTTAGACTCATCAAAGAGCTTTTAACTTGTAATGAATATTTGAATTGCTTTAGAGTTTTTCGAGACGCTTTCATGGTCTGATCAGTTGTATTGATGCCAAAGTATGGCTTTTATTTGTGCTTTAGACCGAACCGTTTCCGGCTGCCTACGTTCCCCTCATTTTGAGGAGCTCAGGTCTTCGTAGTTCAACCTGGTGAACTCTTTTTTTGTTTGTTTTTTTTTTGTGTTTTTTTTTTTGGTGCAACCCTGTTTTTTACCTAGGCCGCCCTTTTCGGGTTTCTAACCTAGTTGGGTATTACTCTTTTAGCACTCTTTCCTTTTTTTTTTGTTGTTTTTTTTTTGTTTTTGTTTTTTTTTGTTTTTTGTTTTTTGTTGGTGCAACCCTGTTTTTTACCTAGGCCGCCCTTTTCGGGTTTCTAACCTAGTTGGGTATTACTCTTTTAGCACTTTTCTTTTTTTTTTTGGCTTCTTCTTTTTTTTCTTCTTTTTTTTTACGCGTAGTATCTGCGCAGCTTGTCACCATTCACCGGGTGTACAAAGGGATTCCCGTCGAGGTCTCGCAAGTTGCATGGCTCCTCCGGGAGAAGATCTTCTCGGACGACATATGGCCCGACCCATACAGCTCCCATTTGCCGAGAGGGTTGATACGGACCGGGGCTTTTCTTTCGGAACGAGATCACCTTTTCTGATCTCCCGATGCTTTACTTTCTTGTCGAAGGCTCTGCCATTCTTCCTTGGTAGGCCCGGATGTGTTCCACGGCCTTCAATCGGCGTTCGTCTAGTAGGGCCAATTCACCATGGCGACTCGGGAGCCATTCGACCTCGTTGATCCGGCTTTCCACAGTGATACCTGAGCGAGGGGATTTCCACTCGATTGGGAGTACCTTCCATTCCGTATGTGAGGGCAAAAGGTGTTTCCCCAATTGCCGTTCCGACCGATGTTCCGTAGCCCCAGAGTGCCAGGTGTAACTTCTCGCCAATCTCCGCCTTGATGCCCATTTTCCTGATGATATTTTCCAGAGTCTTGTTTCGTCGCCTCGACTTCGCTCCGTTGGTTTGGGGCCTCGTAGGGAGATGACTTGTGACGGGTTATTCGGAATTCTCGCCAAGAATTTTTCACATTCCCTTCGAAGTGGGATCCATTATCTCGAGATGATTTCTACTGCAACCCGTATCCGCACATGATGTTTTCTTTGATGAAGAGGGCAACTTTCTTTGAATTGAGGATTTTGTAGGACTTTGCAGAGCATCCTTTTCGATTCCTTCGAAGAAATCGCCAATCTGCGTCTCTTTAGGCTCTTCCGCAGCTCCCAAATTCACACTCGTCAAACTCTCTTCGGCAAAGCTGGGCTCGATTTTCCTCTTTCCTGACAACCCGCTTAAAGATTTTTTTTGTTGTTTGATTTTTTTTTTTGTTTAATGTGTCTCAGCTTCTTTATCTAATGAATTATTATTAAATTTTTTTATTAATTAATTCATCATTAGTTAAAGTGGCAATCAAGTGGATACTCGTAAAGGTTCGTCATTTCATTCAAAACGAAAGGGGATACAAGGCTTGCTGCGTACTCGTAGTCTTCAGGCGTAAGGCCATCTGGACGACCCTAGAGACTCGATTTTAACAGAGAGACTCGGGAGGACTTGTCCTAGATTGACACAAAGGGACGGGGGACCAATCCAAGCTTGGTGATCATTTCCTCCTTGGTCGCGGACGGCTCGAGAGGGTTTCCCAACCCTTTAGCGGCATCGCTGCTGGCGGCCTCATGACTCGGAACCGTGGCCGCTTTTGTTTTCCTTTCTCAATTGCTGCTATCATCCTTGGACCGAGCCGAGATCAATCAGTCCGGCACCTGGACTTCTTCTTCGAACAATTGTTGCATGACCGGGCACCATCCCAATCATCTCGAGGGAAATTCCGTGGCCTTAGCTTTTGGCACCGTCAATTCGAATTCGTGCTTTCGGATCTTCCCGGCGTAGGAATAGTGGTTGTGAGCTTCTCGAACCTGCTCCACTGTGTCGCACGCCCGAAGGTATACTCACTCTTCATGGTAGTAGTAGCCCCAGGTATCTTCGGGTAGGTCCAGAACATTCTACGGACCGGGTTAGCCTTGGTTCCTCCGAACTTGTTGAGGCTATCCCGTAGCTTTAGCCATCCCGCCGTAGGAGTGGGCTCGTGACGTTTCCCGGTTGTGTGGGACCCTTTACAAAGTAGTCACCAAATTAGGACTCGAAGGGGAGAGATTTAGGGTTGTCGACCGGACCTTTCCCGTGGCAGCCTTCAAATCTCTTTCCTTTTGCAAAGGTCCACCGGGAGGCCTCATATCCTGTGCCATGGCGAGTATTCTCCCTGTCCTTTCACTTCAATGAGTTTGAAAGTTCCTTGTTGGCGCTTCCCGCACCGAGGCCGTGTAGATAGCTCATTTTTCTCATCATTTTCAAGACCGGTGGGATTTTATCCCGAGTGACCGCTCGATCTATGTTGCACACTTGGGCCTTGGGAGGCTCGACCGTGAAGCCCGTTAGCATGTGACCTTCCTCGTCATGTTTGATTTCCAGAATAGGTATTCCACCCGTATCCGTGCCCTCTAAAGTGACTAAATCTCCGTAAATGGTCGTCGATCCCCATTCGAGACGAATTTCACACACCGGTGGAGGCTTGAGGCGACCCTTTCTGACTTGGGTGCAGCCAAGGTCTTCCCACAGGCATTGAAAGTAATCGGGATGTCGATAACCCGGAATTCCACAGTATCAATTCTCGTCCAAACCAGAGGTCTAAAGTAGCAACTCCGAGGACTGCTCGGATGTTGAGTCGTAAGCTTGACCGTGAGAGAAGAAGGCTTCAAGTCTCGTAGGTCTTGATATCAAGCAAGCTCATGATCTTTGCCGGAAGAATGTTCATTCCGACCCATTGTCAACCAGGACCCGAGGGAGGCGTCGTTCATCCAAATCGGGATCCGTGATGAAGAGAGGCTCATTATGATCGCCCCAAATTGAGGGAGGTCGAGATCTCATGAAAGTGATTATGTTCCCGTAGTGGATGTTTCCAATCACCGTACCACATCATCGGGAGTAGCATCAATAGGCACGAGAGTGAGAGCCAGGCTTTCTTCCAACCTTCAGCCATGGGGATAAGACGAAGTGAGTAGAGACCAGGAAATGTTGGCCTCGTATTTGCTTCAACCGTGAGCACGGGATCCTCTTTTTCGTGGTCCTGGAGTTTTACTGTCTTAGCATAGGGGCGGCGATCTTCTTTTGGTGCTTGGTCCGTGGCCTTCTTATCTCGCCTTGGGATTTCCTTGGAAGATCCGCCTGATCGGGTCAACAGATTAACTTCCTCATCGCCGTCTCGACCGGATTTCTTCAATGCCGCTAGTGGTCAATGGGGAGCCCTTTCGCTATTGGCCATTGGTTCGACGGAGTCTGCCAGTGACGAGTGAGGGGCCGAGCTGCGTACCGGCTCCTTCCCGGGCGGCCCTTATAACCGCTTCCCAAGTCACGTGCTTTGGGTTTGGGGTTGTGTTGTTGCCCCTCGATGGCCCACGTAGCTAGGGCGTCCTCCGATTCACTCTCATGGCCGGCCTTGCTCATTGTTATCATGCAACAAGAGTCGCTATTGTCGGGACTCGCGGCTTTTCGATTTCATCCCCAGATAAATAGTAGCCCATTCTCGGTTCCTTTCGTAATATTCAGAGTTGGAGATGATTATAGCACTTTGTGTTGGAGGCGCATCCCAGATCATGCCGCCTAGGACTTCTCCGAAAGCCGACATACATTCGGGAAAGGTGACCTCTTCGGGGTAACCCCGATAAGGATCGTTACCTTGCTTTCGGGCGGATATGATCCGACTGTGGTTATTCTCTCATTTGGGAGAATGGGAGCCCTCCTCTTTCTAGCAAATCTTCAACTATCCGCTTGGATCGGATGTCCGAGAATCCTTTCCCCAAAGCATGGTAGGCGGTGTTGAATTCTATGACCTCCACATACTCAACCAGAAATTTCATGGCTTTCATGTCCTCTGTCTCATATTCGTCTTCCGAAGTTTCCTCGTCGTCGCTTGCTGACAACCAACTATTGTGCCTAGCTCCCATGGGCTCATTTTCGGCATGATTGTTCCAGATTGCTTCCGGATCGGGGGCCTCGCTTGACTCTTCACTCGCCGTCATCATCATCATCATTGCCACTCAATCTTCTTCCCATACTACCGGATTTCGCTGAGAGGGAACGTCGATCAAACCCGCTGGGGAATATGGGTACGTGCAACCGCGAAATTGTCATATGTTCCCATTCCCTAAGCGGTAATTGTGACTCGGCTTCTCCTCCCGTAAATTGCGGGGGAAGAGTGAGAGGGGGTGGCACGTATTTGACACTGTGTAGATATAGAAGGAATCCTCTTCTTCCGATTCTTCACTGTTTCTGGATCATATTCGGCTCTCCCAAAGCCAATTTGCGAAGTGTACTAGCTCCGCACGCTCTTCGGCCTCTTTGCCGATAAGCCCCAAGACAGCGCCCGCGGAAGCTTTCTTGTTCGATTCTTCTCGATTGTTCTAACTATCTTGTGTAAATGGTTCTTTCATGTTCTCAGCGAATGTACTCAGGGCTTCTTCTGGTATCGGTTTTCCCTTTATCCGAGAAATAGCGGGCCTCGTATTCTTGCAAGGAGTCTCCGACATGAGACCAAGATGGGTTGATTCGCTCGACATCCTCGAGGCCGAGGGGAATCCGAATTCAGGATCCTCGACGAGGTCGCCACGGTATTTGGGGACCTTCATCAAGATCTTCCCGGGCGTGTGAAGATTCTCCGCATTCAATCATATTCACCTGATTATGGTTCCTTGGCCGAGGATTCTTGACTGTGTTAGGCCCTTCGGGGCCTTCGAACTTTCCGTGCTCTATTAGCCCATGGATCGCCTTTTTCAGAGTGAAGCAACTGTCGCCGATGTCCGTGAGCTTGATGAAAGGCACAATACTTTGTAGTATCCACTGAGCATTCGGATTTCTGGGTTGGAAATTTTCCAAAGGCCGCAAAGAAGCCTTCTTTCACCCCCCTAAAGATGTCATTCAGTGGGCATTCCAAAGTTTTCGAGATTTATGACCCGCGGTTCAGGGGCTCTACGGTTTCCCGGGAGCAAAAGGAGTCGTGTTATTGCATTCCCGTCCCGCATAGTTAATCATCTCTTTGCCTTTAGCAGGGCAGGGGCGGTGTTTGCAGGAGGAGCCCGATATGCGTAGGCGTGTGCAAGAGGCCGTTGCGATTGTAGGCCTTTTCAAACTTAGTCAGAGTTAACCATGGCCCGTAAGTCCGAGTATGGGAAGTGACCGAGGGAGACTCTCGATGTGGTTTCAAGCATGACCGGAAGATGTCCATTGTTCCTCTTCGGAAGGAGGGATGGCCATTTCACCGAGTTTCGCATTCCACCGCTTGTAGAAGTCCCCAACATTCTCATCAGACGCCGCACCGTTGTTTGTAGGTCAACCCTATTTGTTTCCCATTCCAAGTTGGCCTTATATTTTTCTCGTGAAAGCATTGGTGATCCGGTCCCATGTAGCCCCGGCTTCGTGTTTCAAACGGAAGAACCACTTTAAGGCACTTTGGACTTCAAGGATAGATCGAAATAGTCGCCCAACCGCCGATTGGTACATCCTTTCGCTTTCATTGCCAAGGTATATGTGTCCAAATGGGTTTTCGGGCATGCGGTCCCATCAAAGAGATCCAGATTAGGCATCACGAATTTGTGGGGCAGAGGAACAATGGAGTCCGGGTGCAGAGGCCGGAAGGCGGACTTCTTGGCCGATCGGTTCGGCCGATCGTGCTTTCATTTCCTTGTGTTGTTCCATGAACCAGCCGATGAGGGTCTTGTGGCGGAACCATGGCATTCAAGCTAGTGGCCGAGCTAGAGAGAGGAGCTACCACCGGAGGCAGACCGGTGGAGGGAACGGCCGATCCTGGGACGTAGGTGAAAACCCGTCCCGGGCCGAGTTACCCTGGGAGCATGAGTAGAGCCTCGAGCAAAAGGATAGAACCTTGCGGCTTGTTGATTTTCAACCGGCAAAGTAGGCGGGGCAAATGATGTAGCCGGATAACTTGGATTTCCGTGAGTGGGGCCCGTAAGTAGGCTTGAGTGCGGGCCGCCGTCCCGATTGTTGAATTGCATGGCCGCCATGGCGAAGGTGTGTAACCCGGGGTACTGCGGTCCCGGTGATTCGGATGACACCGGATGGAGGCTTGGTAACCCATAGAAGTCCGAGCGAGGAATGGATTTCAGTGTGAGGAGCAAACGAACTAGTACTGCTCTGAGGAGGGGCTCCCGATCGCGGCCCGTAACCAAGTTGCGGCGGCATTCCGAACCGTGGCCGTTGTGAAGGTCCGGATTGATCGGTTCCGAATCGAGGAGGGATCCCGATTAGGTGTGGCATTCCGAGATAGCCCCAACCATGAAGACATTCCGTACCGATTTTGCCCCCACCGATTCAGGCCGTCTGGCCGCATGGATCCTGGTGGTCTCGTGGTCGGGAGCCGGGCCGTCCCGAAAATCGAGGAGCATGGATTCTGGGTAGTGGCACCATAGGAGGTGGGTGGCGGCATCCCGGTGTAGTCGGGCGACCGAGAGCTGGGGTTGGCATCCTCGTCTTCTTCCACGGTGAAGGTGCCATCCGGATTGAGGCCGCGGCCGACCGTGACTCTTAATAGCCTCCATAAGGCTATTTAGCCGTGCTTCCTGTCGTAACCTCATCTCGTTGCGCTAACCGATTCCACCGTTGCTCGTCCGAGGGGTCCCTGGAGGCGGAGTGACGTTATCCCCATCATTACCGGGCGTGCGGACATTACGAAACCCGGGTCGGAAACAAATGGTGAGGCCGACGATGCGCTTGACTCTTCCCAACCGATCAAACGGTGACCCGGTGCCCGAAACCAAGCTTTGTGCGGAGTCAGGGGAAAGGACATGAAGGTTCGAATGTCCTGGGAATGGAAGGAGGGTAGGTGTTTGGGCTTTAGGCTCATGCAACATGCGCTATTTGTTCACGTTTACTTAAAACATGTTTTATTAACCTAATCGGTTGGAAAAGATTGCTCTTCTTTTTCGCAAACTACTCTGATTCCTGGATCGGTGGGCCCCGTCACTACGTCTATAAGCCCCTCGTATTCCACCCGTATTTCGATCTCCCGGGGTGGACGGCCCGGGCGAGGTCCTATAGAGGCAAGCGGGTCCCACCGACCGAAAGAAAAACGATCCTAAAAGTCTGGCGGGTAATCGAGTCTTAACGAGCATTCGATGTAAATTACGGACAAAGGCGACGTCAAAAGTCAAGATCATGTCCGAGGGCTCGACGAAAAGTCGGCATGATTTGACCGATAAGCGTCCAAATTGATCTTGACTTGTCATCGCTTAAGCCGTAATTAGGCATAGAATAGTCATTAATCCTTGATGACTCAAGTCAATCTTTGGGAGTCGGTGCATAATTTGTGCCGATCAGGCCGAAGTCAAGGCGCCTGGTCAATATCTTGGTCAAAGTCTCGGCGGAAAACCGGCGAAACTTCGGCGATTAGTGGACCCGAAAGATATTGAGTCGGTATGCCGACAAAGGCTTGAAAGGAAAGGTCTATACACGGACAGGCATGACACGAGACCCGAGACTAAAAACCAACCGGGTCTCGGGACAAAGTGTGTCACGGACAAGTGCATGTAGTCGACACGAGGCTTCATGGGATGTTTGGGTAGTCCCGTGCTCATCCGAGAGGCGTAATAAGACCAAACGGACCGCGACAAGGATTTCCCGGGTTAAGGACGTAGTGTGCAGTGTACGGTCACGTGCGCGTAGTGTCTGCAAGCAGCCTATATTCTTTTTCCGAGTAAAATAGAGATTTTTTTTTTATGTGTCTTAAAAAATATGATGCATGATTTTTTTGGAAATTTTTTTTGAAAATCCTTTTTTTTTTTTTTTTTTTTTTTATGAGCACATAAGCACGTAAGCACGAAAATTCCGACAGCTAGGGACATTATTCCGACAACCAAAATTTTGACTGTCTCCGAGGCGGCCAAAACAACATGAAAACTGTGCAAAAAAATCAACACACACACAAAAATGATTTTCAAAGCCGGGACGGAAGCTTGACCCTCAAAAGCTTTTTTTTTTTTGAAAACGGTGATACCGGTACGTGGGATTGTTAGACCACAATTTATCCCCGACTCGTGTTAGGAGGCGATAACGGGAAATTTAGTGGTTTCCACCAATATACCAAATACCATTTTTTTTTTAAAAAAAAAAAAGCTTAGTCCCCAGCGGAGTCGCCACTGTGATGAATGTGCCATTCGAAAATTTTCCCATTTTTGGTGTTTGAAAAAATCAACGAAAACGGAGTCGCCACGCCATTTTAATTTTGAGGGCCAAAACTTTGAAAAAAGCCCGAGATCAGAGATTTAGGTTCGGAGGTCATGTTACGCGTCGGGAAGGACGTTAGTGTGCACCCGACGCGCCTCGTAAAACGAGTCTTCCAAGCTGAAAATCATTTGTGTGTGTGTGTATGTGTGTGTGTTTTGGCCAAAATAAGTTGAAACTCAGAAAAGTAAAAATTGGGATATCTTTTTAAGACTTTAAACTGATCCCATGATTTTTCGGAAGATTTTTGGATTGAGATTTGTAACTCAAAAGACCTTTTGAAGTTGAGAGTCATTTCTGCCAGAATGAAAAAGGCAGTGGACCTTTGATTTTGAAATGGATTCAAGGGTCTTAAAACTTCATAATCTGGATAAACTCAGAGAATGAAAGTTGTTCTAGACACCTTAAATAAAGTTTGTGCGAAGGAATTTTCCATTTTGGAGAAGATTTGAGGGGTCAAAACCTTCTGGAAACCTCAGATATGAGATCTGGATTCCCAGAAGCTGATGAACTAGCCTCTGAAAGAAAATTTGAAAAGAGGAGTTTTACTCACCCAAAAAATAAGGTAAAAATATGTATGGAAAGCTCTGGATGTTGGCTACAAAAAGTATTTTGTAGTCAACACCAAATTCCAAGTTCATCTGTGTCCAAAAATTAAGACCATGGACTGAGGTCTGAGAAAATTGCTACTGGACAGCAACTTCTCAAGAAAGAAAATATGATTTTAAGGGGGGTTTTGCATCCATGCTTGTCCCCATTTCCCTAGGTTTTGGTTAGTGATCACTAGACATTTTAGTGGTGAATCAACTATACCAAACCATCCTTGGGGTACATTAGGACTAAGCATTTCATTTGCTTGGGAAGGGGATTTTTATCCTTTGAAAATGAGATTTTATGCTTGAAAATGGTTTTTAGGGTTTTGAAAATGAGTTTTCTTGGTAAGAAAGTAAGAAAACTTGGAAATAATTTTGATCTTTGTAGAAGATCATCCATGGAGATGGTCTTCCATGGTGATCTTCTTAGATCTAGAGCAAGAAGATGAAAGAACTACATTTTGTAGTTTGAAGATGCATGCATGGATGAGATTTAGGGTTAGGAAGAGGAGGGTTTACCAATCTTCCTTGTGTTCTTGAGTGTTTGGCTTGAGTGTATGAGTGTTTAGGGCTTTAATATGAGAGTGAGTGGATGAGTATGAGTTGGGAAAGATTGGAGAGAAAAAGGTGACAATTCAAGTGAATTCTCACTGTTTTCTCTCTATATTTCGCCAGAGGTTCGGTGCAAAATGTGTTCTTCCTCCTTATTTTTGTGACTGGAGGGCTCAATTTATAGCCCTCCTGAAGATGCAAAGATGTCCGCGCGGATGGATCCAGTCAGCGTGCACTGTTCATTAAATGCAGCTTCAGCTTTGGACAAGAAGAATATTTCTTTTTTAAATTCAAATTAGGCAGCCAGTTTATGTTTCCAGCATTTCTATTTATGGTTTTCTTCTTTTGTTTTTCTTTTTTAAGATTCTTTTTTAAGGTTTAACCTTAAATAACAATGCCCATTTTACCCTCACTTTGTTAGAAATGTTAGGATAGTTAGGAATTGTTAGAAATGTTATAACTTTCGTTAATTTTCTAACGAAAATTCTAACAAGCTCAAATTGGAGCACTTACAGAACGTAATACTCCCTCCGTCCCAATAAGTGCTTCACCCTTTTGGGTGGGCACGCAAATTATGGAAATGGGAGGGAAAAAAAAATGTTGTGAGTGTAATTTGAAAATAGGAGAAAGAATTAGTGGAGGGAATAGTAAATTATCATGGTGTTGTGAGTATTAAAATAATGTAGGAGAGAGAATGAGTGGAGGAAATAGTAAAGATTCTTTGCCAAAAAAGGAAAGGTGAAGCTTCTAACGGGACGCCCTTTTGGGTAATTAGTGAAGCTTTTATTGGGACGGAGGGAGTATTCATTTTTGAATTGAAGTAATTTTTTTCCTTAAAAAATTAAAAAGTAGAATTTTTTTATGTGTCCAAGAAAAATTAACATTGCTTCCTTTGGCTCAATTAAAAAGTAAAATTTTTTTATATGTCCAAGAAAAATTAACATTGCTTCCTTTGGCTCAATGGACATTTTAAAAAATAATACTACTTTTTTCGCCTAAAAAATTAATGTCATATTTTGAGACGAATGCACTAACATTATAAACATTAATTGCAGAGGCGAATGAAGTAGTATTAGTTTTTAAAATATTAATTGGGGTGAAGGGAATAATGCTCATTTTTTTGGATAAAAAATGTAGTATTATTTTTGGAGTAACTCTTGTGAAAAACTAGTTTTTTTCAAAATGTTATAAAAAATTAATTTTCAGAATAGTTCATCACTCTTATTAGTTAGACTTAGTGCTTTAAAACTAGTTTTTTTCTTATGTTACAAAAAAACTACTTTTTTGCAAGATTTTGGTTTATTTTTGGGTTATTCATTTTGAATCGAAAGTAATATTCATTTTTGAAATGTTGTAATGTTAGTGCCTTTGTTTCAAAATATGACATTAATTTTTTAAACAAATTAAGTAATATTTTTTAAAATATTCATTGGATGAAAATAGTTTTTTTTTTTTTAGCTGAAGTAGTATTATTTTGTAAAAATTAATGTTTATAATGTTAGTGTCTTCGTCTCAGAAAATGAATATTAATTTTTTGGACAAGTAAATTCCTTGAGGCAAAGGAAGCAAATTTTTTTTGGATATAGAAAATAGTATTAATTATGGAATGAAAGAAATATTCATTTTTGAATTAAAGGACAATTTTTTTCCTTAAAAAGTACTTTAGAAATAATGAAAAACATATTATTATGAAATTTCATTGAGTTTCTTTTTTTACAAAACATTTTATATTAAGTTCTCCTCGCTCGGTTTTTTTTTTTTTTTTAGAAACAATTCCTATTGATCTCTTTTAAAAAATTATGGGTTATTAATAAAGAATTTTAGATTAATGATAAAAAAATGTGAAAGCCATTTGATATAACATTTTTTAATTTAAAGAGTAGTTGAAGTATATTAGTAAAATTAAAAATCTTATTATTGGCTACAAATATAATTATTAGAACTATTTATGTTTTAATTTTTATTTTATCAAAATTTGATGGATTATTAATCTTGGTTTCATTTATTTGTGCCTTTCTTATATATAATATTTATGAATAATTTTTTCTTCAACTTTTGTCCTATTTTAAACGTTAAAAAATGGGTTCGGATATTAAATAGATGAATGGTTTTATTATAAAGTATAAAAAGTTGGGTATAAAGTAATTAGTGAATAGTTGTTGTGAGTATGACTTATAAGACCATTTAATATTGAAATTTTATAATTTTGTCATTGTAATTTTTTTAAATTTAAAATAGGACACCTTTTATTAAAAAAAAAAAAAAGTTTAAAATGGGGCGAAGGGATCATTTATTTATTTGATAGTGAAATAATTTATCATAGATTCATAATGTTAAATTTAATTACTTGCAAAATAAAAATGAAGTCTTAATAATGAAAACTAAAATAAATAAAACTAGAAGGAAAAATTATATTTTTCGTCTCAAGTCAACTTTAAAAAATGTCATTATATGAAAAAATTATTTCCTTCATTTCAAAAATGAATATTACTTTCAACTCAAAATAAATCACTAAAAAATAATACTACTTTTTTTTGCCAAAAAATTGCATTATTATGTGCTTTAACTAGAAGGAAAAATTATATTTCACGCCTCAAGTAACTAAAATTTTTGAAGTAGCGAAATCAAATTACTTTTTTTGGCCCAATTCTAGGAAAACAGTCTTAGCATGTGCTTTAACTTGATATTGCCCTATTTAAAGAATTTTGTAAGTAAAAAACGGGTTGATAAATTTTTTGAATCCCTCCTAAACCCGCATTGATCCGCTTCTAATGAAAAGAGTTTTGAAATGTTTTCTTTTAAATCGGGTGGGATTGGGGTGGATTTGGGATTAGCTCGAACCGTCCCATTTAACCCGAGCCCGCGCATAGTATTCATCTTTTTTTAGAATAAATTTTAAATATTGATAATATTTGTATATTATTATTTATTTATTTGTTTATAGTTTATTGTATTTTCTTATTTTTCTATGTCATATTATTAATCTCTACATTTATAAGGAAATAAAGGGAAAAAATAGCACTGTATAATAGAAATATTAATAATTTTTTCTTCAACTTTTGTCCAATTTTAAATGTTAAAAATTTGGTTAGGATATTAAAGAGATGAATTGTTTTATTATAAAGTATAAAAAGTTGGGTACAAAGTAATTAGTGAATAGTTGCTGTGAGTATGCCTTATAAGACCATTGAATAAAAAAATATTAAACTTTTTTCATTGTAATTTTTTTAAATTTAAAATGGGACACCTTTTATTAAAAAAAAAAGGAAGTTTTAAATGGGACGAAGGAAGCATTTATTTATTTGATAGTGAAATAATTTTTTCTAATGTTAAATTTAATTACTTGCGATATAAAAAAAACATGATTATATAACAATAACATTAAAGAAATATGTAAAAATCAAACGGGGATGTAGAAATTGAATACGGCTCAAGAACAAAATATCTTCTCAAAAATCAAAATTGATGATACTTGAAAATTTCATTTAATGTAATTTGTTTGTTTGAAGAATAACTAGAGTCAAGAGTTCCGAATTGCAGTTGAAGAAAAAGATTTGAAGACTTATAACTAGATTGATTACGCTTTCCCAATCGTTGGTGAAACTAAGTGATATTGTGGGCAATTTACGCACATATCACGTTCATTACACAATAAACATGTTTTACATAAAAAATATGCGTTCAATTCCATAGCATTGAAAAATGGATGTCAAATGTGATTATTATTGAATCGAACAAGAATTTACGTATAAAGCGCGCTTCGTACAAACTAACTATGCCTTAAATATATATTTATTTTAGTGACCTTCAATCTGATATTTGTACTAATAATATAGTTTTCAAAAAAGTGTTTTACAATGTACATAAACATTTCTATTTCCTGTTATATTTGTATGAATTTTCGTCAATATGTGTTAATAGCTGTCCGTGCATCGCACGGGAGTTACCCTAGTTAGACAAAACAAAGTGTAAAAGACGTGTCGTAAAATATTTTCAACTCTATATAATCTATAGTATAAATTAAACCAATCCGTAAACAGTTCTATGAACAGTTTCGGAGGGGCTTTTCCCTATTTTGCCCTCACTATTTAGTTTGTTTCTTATTTTGCCCTTAATAGGCTTTGGGTTTGGGCTAAGACTTTGGATTTGGGCTAAGACTTTGGATTTGGGCTAAGAGTGGGCTTTAGGAGGATTTACTTAAATTAAATTAAGTAACTGACTTTTTTATTTATTTTTTTAAATTTTTAAAAAAAAATTAATTTGAAAAAAAAAAAATCACACCCGTGTCCTTGAACACGGGCATATGTACTAGTTTTATGATAATTTTAACTAAATTATCATAACGTAACTACATTTGATTTGAACCCCATTTATTCATTCCTAGAAAAGGATAAACTCAAATTCATGCTTCATTTTTCAAGCTTCATCATGTTTAAATGTGGTTTTTGGCTTCATCTAACTTATCCTCTCTCTCTCTCTCTCTCTCTCTCTCTCTCTTTTGATTTATTTGGGTCGATTTGTGTTTTTTTTTTTTTTTGAGCTTTGATATAAAAACAAGGTAAAAACCCTAATTCCTATCTTTTTTGTTTTACTGAAAAATATTGGACAGAGAGTCTCACCACTATTTTCTTTTTATGGAATTAGTCTTAATACACAAATTTATAAATAAACCGTCCTTAAACCACTAAATATAGATGCAATTAGTCTATGTATCTAATTCTGCTAGATTTGATTTGTTAAATCACGTGACAAGAAACACAAGTGATATTTGACAGGGTCGAACCCAATACAAATATTATAATGTGAAGAAAATAAAAGTGACGGGTCAGGCTCAACGTCAAACAGACACAAAAGGTCCATCAATCGTAAAAGACCCATTAAGGCATCACGGAAATATGTGCGCTCATCCAACTAGATCCGGTCCATCAAGCTTATTGTCCGATCTTTCTTGTTTTCGACCTAGATTCGTTCGACTAACAATCTAATCCTTGCATAATCTTTGCCTGACCAAGGCACAAATTCAGGTCGACCTCGATCAAACTAAACGTGCGCAAATCCACGTCGCCAAAAGTAACTGCCTCCTACATTTCCGAAGTCTGTTACACCTACTTTCCCTTCATGATATACGGGATTCATAAACATTCAATGACAACACTATAAATATTAATCCATACTCAGCAGAGAAAGGTAATGTCATTTTGGATGTACGTTGTTTCAATACAGTTTCTATAAAGTCATACACTTTATCTCATCATCACGCCGGAGGGTGTTAGCCGGAGACCGTCCCGACTAGTCGTTTGTTCGTGTTTCAGGTCTAAGTAGCTGGATTACAACCTATTGCTGGACTAAGGTTGATCCGGACGATTCCTGCATCATCATTTTGATTCAATTGCCAGGAAACGAAGAATACTAGACCTTGAAACTTTGGAAACTTATAAACATGGTGTCAGACGGGCATACTGCTACTGCCTCGAGTGATCCAGTTAACGAAACACTGATGGCAACAACACATGTGCCGATGTGGGCACAGGAAACTGCACGACACACCTTCCTCCTCCTCCTGGAAACCCACTTGGGAGGCCTACCTGTTCAAACAGTGTGGCGGACGGGGTGGGAATCCAAGACAGAAGGAAAGAAACGAGGCCAACGATCACCCAAGGAATTTCTCAGCAAAACAAGAAGCACCCAACGGGTCAAACAGCTGTTCCTTCCTACTATTGGAGTTTCATGACGAGCTGCTTGAGCTATTGGAGTCCCTTAGAAAGGGCGACTACAGATCCCACCAGATAGCAGCGTCACAAACATCACAGCGACCCAAGAATAGGGCCTCTAGGCCCTCAATGGTGAAGGGAGAAACGAAAGGCCTCGCCCGACGAGTAATTCGGTGGATCGTACGGGTGACCAACGAGTCAAGCTCAGTAACAATAGGGAACAAGAAGTTGACTCACTCAAAGGAGACAGTTGGAGGCCGACAGGACAAGGGGTAGGTCGCCTCCCAGGGCCAGGGGTGCACCCTCAGCCACAGGTCGCTCACCTTCAAGAAGAGATATGAGGGAAAGGTCACCTCCAGAGTTGAAAGGGAGCGGACACCTTCTTGGAGGCTACATTAAAGGGAGGAGCGCCAAAAGTCGAACTCTATTTCCCACTTTAGGGAAGAAGGACCTGGTTTGGATGCTAGGGAGTTATTGAACCTCAAGAGAAGGTTGGATGATATGGAAGCAGATCGCCAGGTTATCAATGGCAAGATCGAACGAAATGATAATACACTTCGTCCTCTGGCTCAGTGGATGTTGGACCTGACCCCTTCCGAGTCAGGATTTATATTGCCCATCTTAGAAAAGTACTCAGGGACGACCAATGCCTTGAACCATGTGCAACACTTTTTGAAAACGAAACTTTTGATGCCGGTTCTGAGTTTTTTTGTTTGGAGTTTGGAGAGATGATAGGGTTGTTTAGGGGTTCCACTAATAGCTGCTTTCAAGAATAAGAACACAAAAGAATTTGCAATCAAAAATCTTAAACAACAAATCAATGGGGGAAATCAAAATAAAATTAAAACCAAGTACCCAAATCAATGGGGGGAAATCAAAATCAAACTTAAAATCAAATCAACTTAAATTTCTGGAAAACTTAATTTTTGAAATTTATGATGTGAGAAAAAACGATAGAAGAAAAAGGAAATTAAGGGTTCTACCTTTGATGACAACCCTTGCGTGCACTCATTTTCCTAAAATGACCTGTCGATCATCAAAATGAGATCCAATCATGTTTGTTATCTCGATAGGGTTTTATTTCTTTACGTTTCGAATGGGAATAGTTTCGGCTGACGGCTCGAGATGAGTTGCATCGGAGGACGTCTAAGTCATGGTTCTTCAAAGCAATAACCTCGTTGGATGCTTGCAGAAGAGATATGAGAGAGAGAAAGAGAGAGAGAGTGGCGGCATCGACCATGGTGGAAAAGAGGGGGCGCATCAACCATGACAGAAGAGAGAGGGGGAGGTGACGACGCGGAGTGTAGAAAGATCGAGAAGAAAGCGCATAATGGAATACTAAATGACTACAACGTATTTTGTACGCTATTCTCGTTTATCAGAGATGTTTTCAGATTTATAAGTATTTAAAGGGATGTACTCTCTTCGTCCCATGATAATACGCACAGTTTAACTTTTTATGAAATTTGATTATATAACTTCGAGAAATTGATATATTATAATTAAATTTTAAATTTTTTAATTGTTAGTGTTGTTAGTAATAAATCAATAACAACTTTTAAAATTTCATTAAAATGTTCTAATTTCTCATTATTGTATGATCAAACTTCATAAATAGTCAAACTATACATATTATCATGGAACGGAGAGAGTATTTAGTAATTTACAATAAGAGAATTGAACATAATCTTTATATTCAGTTCATGTGCTAGTTTAAGCGAAAAATGAAAGATATATTGAAGTGATTTGCATTCACAGCATTTATTTATTACAAGGATAAGTTTTCCATTACGTGGATAGTTAAAAAAAAAAAAATGTATTAACCAATAATTATACTCCTATTTAAAATTTAAACTGCACTTGTGTCATGGAACAAAAACAAAAAAAAGGATATAAAGGTAATTGGAGCAGTAGGGCAAAACCCGGCGAACAAATCGGGAGCAATTATTTGGTGTACGACCTTTCTGACCTTATAATAATCCAAAATACAGCCCAATTTACGAGACCTACTTTTTCTGATATTTTATCCTCTCATTTAATTCTTATTTCCTCAATCCCCCAAAATTTTCAAACTTTCTTTTGTTTTTGTTTTTTCACAATAATTTTTTTTTTAAAAAAAATCCAATATTTATTTTTTCAAAAAAAATATTACTCCCTCCGTCTCGGCTGACTTAGGATTTTTTGGGCCGACACAGGAATTAAGGAAAAGATAAATGTTGTGAGTGTAATTTAAAAATAGGAGAGAGAATGAGTGGAGGGAATAGTAAATTATAATGGTGTTGTGAGTATTAAAATAATGTAGGAGAGAGAATGAGTGGAGAGAATAGTGATTTAAGGTTTCATTTTGGTAGTCACAAGTCGGGTGGAGCAGCCCAAAATGGAATAAATCCTGGGAAATCGGCCAGAGACGGAGGGAGTATTTTCTTTCTTAATCATTAACAAATATCTAAATCATCTGATGATGATGAGGATCTGAGTGAGAAGAAGGTATTCTAATTTAACTAGAAATTTTGAATTTGAGCCATAACAATATAATAACGTTAAATGCAAAGCTTTCCCGCACATCTAAATCTACACAACTCCAACAAAATTGATATCAATTATAATATTCGGATACTGATGATTCTAAAAAAACAATGATAAAATTAAACTCTTGTTCAAGAAAGAAAAACACACTCTTCATATTTTTAGCAATACTCTCTTCAATTAAGAGTCTTAGAATATAAATTTTATCTTTTAAAAAATAGAAAGCAATATTCACCGTAAAGTATATATTCCCTACGTCTCACGATAATCTGAAAAAAAAAATCATTTTGGACGTTTCACAATAATTTGTACTTTTCTAAAATAGAAATGGGACCCACTTCTCTCTACTCACAACCATTACTCACTTACTCCACTTTCTCTCTCCTATCCAACCATCTACACTCACAACACATCACCTTTTTCACATTTTACCTTAATTCTTGAGCCAAGCCAAAAAGTGCGTATTATTCCGGGACGGAGGGAGTATGTATTTTACTTTCATTAAAAATAAATCTCTTATTATATTTACATAATTAAGGATTTTACTCGTAAATTTCATTTATTTATCATACTCATAATATTTTTTTATTGATAATACCTTTTAATATATATACTTCCTCCGATTCAGAAAACTTTACATGAAATTTGAATAAAGAAAACAACAAGGATTGTAAAAATAAAAATGAAATAGGATAAAGAAAGTGAGATAAAAAATAATAAATACTCCCTCCGTCCCGGACCTTCGTGCTCACTTTGACTTTTCACGTAAATTAAGGAGAGAGTATTATATTGAAAGTGTTGTGAGTGTGAAAATAAAATAGGAGAGAGAATGAGTGGAGGGAATAGTAAATTATAATGGTGTTGTGAGTATTAAAATAATGTAGGAGAGAGAATGAGTGGAGGGAATAGTAAAGATTCCTTTCCATTTTAGGAAATGTGCACGTAGGTTTGAGACGCCCAAAATGGAAAGTGTGCACGTAGGTGTGGGACGGAGGGAGTAGATAACAAGTGTGCAGATTGAACGTAAGGGAGTATTTGTTTAATACTCCATTTGTTCTATTAAAAATTAATATCTCTGTCCCATTTCAAATTAGTCTTTTTTTTTTTTGGTTCGTCTCACTTCAAGTGAGTTATTTCATAAATAAAAATATGTGAACAGTATTTCGGACATTTATTCCCTTATAATGTTCATATATTTACAAAGGTATTACTAGTGACACGTTGTAATTAAATCTACATTTGAGGATAAAAATTACATGTTTTAACTTTTACATTCTTTCTCCTCTATTCTTTTACCCATTTTCAATTCTTTATTCATTTTTTTAAAAAAAACGTGCATTTATACCTTGGTCCACTTGAAATGGGACGGAGGGAGTACAATTTTATTTTGGAAACAAAAATTAAGAAAAAGTATACTTCCTCCGTCCCACCAACATTGATACCAAATTTTTGGGCACGGGGATTAAGGAAAAGTAAGTGAGAGAAAAAGTGAAAGAAAATGTTGTGAGTATGAAGAATTAAATAAGAGAGAGAATGAGTGAGAGGAATAGTTAGGAGAGAGAATGTTGTGAGTGTAAAAGTGAAATAGGAGAGAGAATGAGTGGGGTAAATAGTGAAGATTCCTTTGCTATTTTGAACAGTATCAGTTTTGGTGGGACGGACCAAAAAGGAAATAAGTATCAGTTTTGATGGGACGGAGGGAGTAAGTGATACTACTACTATTATTATTATGAGTATAAAAAGTGAGATATAAAATAAAAAATGGAATAAAAAAATAGTATATTTATAATTATTAAGAATATGGAAGTGATCTCATTAAATAACAAAATATTTACTCACTTCGTCCCACATTAGATTACTCATTTACTGTTGAGAATGAAAAAATAAGAAGTGAATATATATAATGTTATTAAAATAGGACTTGTGGGTAGGAGAGAGAAAGTGGGATAGAGAATAGTAGGTGGATAGTTGTTGTGAGTATGACTAGTGGGTCCCATGAATAAAGAAGTATTAAAAAATTTTCTTTTTAGAAAAGTATGACTTTAAAGTGAGACGCCCAAAATAGCAAAATGAGTAAGATTTTATGGGACAGAGGGAGTATATTTTAGGAAATTATATTTTTAATAAGACATATCCAATCATTTTTAATGGACAAAAAAAAGGGTAAGGTCTCTTGGCCTTGTGGTATGTTAATCAGCCTTCCTGTCGGGAGGTCATGGGTTCGATTCTCTCCTGAGGGATCTTTGTGGAAAATATTTATACCATGAGTTTTCCGAGAGTCTTTGAAGTCATCCCGGCACATTATCTGAAACAGCAGTAAAGGAAAGACGGATTCGTGGACTGCAGACCTCGCCGTGGAGAGTTCGAATTCTTGAGATGTGAGCAGTAAGTGTAAATGACTTCAGTAGTGAGGGCTCCCTTGGGGCCGCAGCATAAGGGATGCGCCACGCTCCTCCGAGCAGAGAAGGAAGCAAAGCGATTCAGCCGGACTTGCAACCCCATCCGCGTGGAGAGTTCGAATCTTAGATGTAAGAGCGATGTGAGAACGCCTTGTAGGTGGAGGAGCCTCCCTGAGTCGTGGAGTATAAGGGCCGCTACTGTGCCTCCCTTTGGGGCCAAGAATATAAGAGGTACTGCAACTCATACTGTTTTGGACATATCCCGCGATTTACCTTCCTCAGCACTTTGAGGGGCCGAAATCTAGGGGTCCAGGATTAGTCCGACATAAGTTGAAAACCTGGGTATAAAAAATAAAAAATACTCCCTCCG